>JAKUCM010004614.1:0-36964 GCA_023374145.1 Lepidium sativum | reverse complement strand
GAGGTGTGGTTAACCTTATACTTGATGGATAGACTTGTCTATTTTATTGGTAGAATATGTGGTGGACTTAGCAAAGGTTTTGACCTTATGATACATAGACTAAATTTGATTTGCTTGTCTCTCATTTTCTGTTTGAAGGTGTAGTAGACATTGCAAGTTTTGTGGTAGACAATTATACTTGTTAATGGTTTCGACTTTGTTACATAAGGATTAGTAGAGATCACAAAAGTGTGGTAGAGTATGTTGGTAGGCTTGATTTTCTGTGTGGTAGGCTCTACTATAAAGGAATGACAAAGTAGTAAACATTGTCTTAGCAATTTGTAGAATTTAGTAGACTTTATGTGAGGTGTGGTTAACCTTATACTTGATGGATAGACTTCTCTATTTTATTGGTAGAATATGTGGTGGACTTAGCAAAGGTTTTAACCTTATGATTGATAGACTAAATTTTATTTGCTTCTCTCTCATTTTATGTTTGAAGGTGTAGTAGACATTGCAAGTTTTGTGGTAGACGCTTGTACTTGTTAATTGTTTCAACTCTGTTACATAAGGATTAGTAGAGATCGCAAAAGTGTGGTAGAGTATGTTGGTAGGCTTGATGTTCTGTGTGGTAGGCTCTACTATAAAGGAATGACAAAGTAGGAAACATTGTCTTAGCCGTTTGTAGAGTTTAGTAGACTTTATGTGAGGTGTGGTTAACCTTATACTTGATGGATAGACTTGTCTATTTTATTGGTAGAATATGTGGTGGACTTAGCAAAGGTTTTGACCTTATGATTGATAGACTAAATTTGATTTGCTTGTCTCTCATTTTCTGTTTGAAGGTGTAGTAGACATTGCAAGTTTTGTGGTAGACGATTATACTTGTTAATGGTTTCGACTTTGTTACATAAGGATTAGTAGAGATCACAAAAGTGTGGTAGAGTATGTTGGTAGGCTTGATTTTCTGTGTGGTAGGCTCTACTATAAAGGAATGACAAAGTAGTAAACATTGTCTTAGCAATTTGTAGAATTTAGTAGACTTTATGTGTGGTGTGGTTAACCTTATACTTGATTGATAGACTTGTCTATTTTATTGGTAGAATATGTGGTGGACTTAGCAAAGGTTTTAACCTTATGATTGATAGACTAAATTTCATTTGCTTGTCTCTCATTTTATGTTTGAAGGTGTAGTAGACATTGCAAGTTTTGTGGTAGACGCTTGTACTTGTTAATTGTTTCAACTCTGTTACATAAGCATTAGTAGAGATCGCAAAAGTGTGGTAGAGTATGTTGGTAGGCTTGATGTTCTGTGTGGTAGGCTCTACTATAAAGGAATGACAAAGTAGGAAACATTGTCTTAGCCGTTTGTAGAGTTTAGTAGACTTTATGTGAGGTGTGGTTAACCTTATACTTGATGGATAGACTTGTCTATTTTATTGGTAGAATATGTGGTGGACTTAGCAAAGGTTTTGACCTTATGATACATAGACTAAATTTGATTTGCTTGTCTCTCATTTTCTGTTTGAAGGTGTAGTAGACATTGCAAGTTTTGTGGTAGACGATTATACTTGTTAATGGTTTCGACTTTGCTACATAAGGAATAGTAGAGATCACAAAAGTGTGGTAGAGTATGTTGGTAGGCTTGATTTTCTGTGTGGTAGGCTCTACTATAAAGGAATGACAAAGTAGTAAACATTGTCTTAGCAATTTGTAGAATTTAGTAGACTTTATGTGAGGTGTGGTTAACCTTATACTTGATGGATAGACTTGTCTATTTTATTGGTAGAATATGTGGTGGACTTAGCAAAGGTTTTGACCTTATGATTGATAGACTAAATTTGATTTGCTTGTCTCTCATTTTCTGCTTGAAGGTGTAGTAGACATTGCAAGTTTTGTGGTAGACGATTATACTTGTTAATGGTTTCGACTTTGTTACATAAGGATTAGTAGAGATCACAAAAGTGTGGTAGAGTATGTTGGTAGGCTTGATATTCTGTGTGGTAGGCTCTACTATAAAGGAATGACAAAGTAGTAAACATTGTCTTAGCAATTTGTAGAATTTAGTAGACTTTATGTGAGGTGTGGTTAACCTTATACTTGATTGATAAACTTGTCTGTTTTATTGGTAGAATATGTGGTGGACTTAGCAAAGGTTTTAACCTTATGATTGATAGACTAAATTTTATTTGCTTCTCTCTCATTTTATGTTTGAAGGTGTAGTAGACATTGCAAGTTTTGTGGTAGACGCTTGTACTTGTTAATTGTTTCAACTCTGTTACATAAGGATTAGTAGAGATCGCAAAAGTGTGGTAGAGTATGTTGGTAGGCTTGATGTTCTGTGTGGTAGGCTCTACTATAAAGGAATGACAAAGTAGGAAACATTGTCTTAGCCGTTTGTAGAGTTTAGTAGACTTTATGTGAGGTGTGGTTAACCTTATACTTGATGGATAGACTTGTCTATTTTATTGGTAGAATATGTGGTGGACTTAGCAAAGGTTTTGACCTTATGATACATAGACTAAATTTGATTTGCTTGTCTCTCATTTTCTGTTTGAAGGTGTAGTAGACATTGCAAGTTTTGTGGTAGACAATTATACTTGTTAATGGTTTCGACTTTGTTACATAAGGATTAGTAGAGATCACAAAAGTGTGGTAGAGTATGTTGGTAGGCTTGATTTTCTGTGTGGTAGGCTCTACTATAAAGGAATGACAAAGTAGTAAACATTGTCTTAGCAATTTGTAGAATTTAGTAGACTTTATGTGAGGTGTGGTTAACCTTATACTTGATGGATAGACTTGTCTATTTTATTGGTAGAATATGTGGTGGACTTAGCAAAGGTTTTGACCTTATGATTGATAGACTAAATTTGATTTGCTTGTCTCTCATTTTCTGTTTGAAGGTGTAGTAGACATTGCAAGTTTTGTGGTAGACGATTATACTCTTTAATTGTTTCGACTTTGTTACATAAGGATTAGTAGAGATCACAAAAGTGTTGTAGAGTATGTTGGTAGGCTTGATTTTCTGTGTGGTAGGCTCTACTATAAAGGAATGACAAAGTAGTAAACATTGTCTTAACAATTTGTAGAATTTAGTAGACTTTATGTGAGGTGTGGTTAACCTTATACTTGATTGATAGACTTGTCTATTTTATTGGTAGAATATGTGGTGGACTTAGCAAAGGTTTTAACCTTATGATTGATAGACTAAATTTTATTTGCTTCTCTCTCATTTTATGTTTGAAGGTGTAGTAGACATTGCAAGTTTTGTGGTAGACGCTTGTACTTGTTAATTGTTTCAACTCTGTTACATAAGGATTAGTAGAGATCGCAAAAGTGTGGTAGAGTATGTTGGTAGGCTTGATGTTCTGTGTGGTAGGCTCTACTATAAAGGAATGACAAAGTAGGAAACATTGTTTTAGCCGTTTGTAGAGTTTAGTAGACTTTATGTGAGGTGTGGTTAACCTTATACTTGATGGATAGACTAGTCTATTTTATTGGTAGAATATGTGGTGGACTTAGCAAAGGTTTTGACCTTATGATTGATAGACTAAATTTGATTTGCTTGTCTCTCATTTTCTGTTTGAAGGTGTAGTAGACATTGCAAGTTTTGTGGTAGACGATTATACTTGTTAATGGTTTCGACTTTGTTACATAAGGATTAGTAGAGATCACAAAAGTGTGGTAGAGTATGTTGGTAGGCTTGATTTTCTGTGTGGTAGGCTCTACTATAAAGGAATGACAAAGTAGTAAACATTGTCTTAGCAATTTGTAGAATTTAGTAGACTTTATGTGAGGTGTGGTTAACCTTATACTTGATTGATAGACTTGTCTGTTTTATTGGTAGAATATGTGGTGGACTTAGCAAAGGTTTTAACCTTATGATTGATAGACTAAATTTTATTTGCTTCTCTCTCATTTTATGTTTGAAGGTGTAGTAGACATTGCAAGTTTTGTGGTAGACGCTTGTACTTGTTAATTGTTTCAACTCTGTTACATAAGGATTAGTAGAGATCGCAAAAGTGTGGTAGAGTATGTTGGTAGGCTTGATGTTCTGTGTGGTAGGCTCTACTATAAAGGAATGACAAAGTAGGAAACATTGTCTTAGCCGTTTGTAGAGTTTAGTAGACTTTATGTGAGGTGTGGTTAACCTTATACTTGATGGATAGACTTGTCTATTTTATTGGTAGAATATGTGGTGGACTTAGCAAAGGTTTTGACCTTATGATACATAGACTAAATTTGATTTGCTTGTCTCTCATTTTCTGTTTGAAGGTGTAGTAGACATTGCAAGTTTTGTGGTAGACAATTATACTTGTTAATGGTTTCGACTTTGTTACATAAGGATTAGTAGAGATCACAAAAGTGTGGTAGAGTATGTTGGTAGGCTTGATTTTCTGTGTGGTAGGCTCTACTATAAAGGAATGACAAAGTAGTAAACATTGTCTTAGCAATTTGTAGAATTTAGTAGACTTTATGTGAGGTGTGGTTAACCTTATACTTGATGGATAGACTTCTCTATTTTATTGGTAGAATATGTGGTGGACTTAGCAAAGGTTTTAACCTTATGATTGATAGACTAAATTTTATTTGCTTCTCTCTCATTTTATGTTTGAAGGTGTAGTAGACATTGCAAGTTTTGTGGTAGACGCTTGTACTTGTTAATTGTTTCAACTCTGTTACATAAGGATTAGTAGAGATCGCAAAAGTGTGGTAGAGTATGTTGGTAGGCTTGATGTTCTGTGTGGTAGGCTCTACTATAAAGGAATGACAAAGTAGGAAACATTGTCTTAGCCGTTTGTAGAGTTTAGTAGACTTTATGTGAGGTGTGGTTAACCTTATACTTGATGGATAGACTTGTCTATTTTATTGGTAGAATATGTGGTGGACTTAGCAAAGGTTTTGACGTTATGATTGATAGACTAAATTTGATTTGCTTGTCTCTCATTTTCTGTTTGAAGGTGTAGTAGACATTGCAAGTTTTGTGGTAGACGATTATACTTGTTAATGGTTTCGACTTTGCTACATAAGGATTAGTAGAGATCACAAAAGTGTGGTAGAGTATGTTGGTAGGCTTGATTTTCTGTGTGGTAGGCTCTACTATAAAGGAATGACAAAGTAGGAAACATTGTTTTAGCCGTTTGTAGAGTTTAGTAGACTTTATGTGAGGTGTGGTTAACCTTATACTTGATGGATAGACTTGTCTATTTTATTGGTAGAATATGTGGTGGACTTAGCAAAGGTTTTGACCTTATGATTGATAGACTAAATTTGATTTGCTTGTCTCTCATTTTCTGTTTGAAGGTGTAGTAGACATTGCAAGTTTTGTGGTAGACGATTATACTCTTTAATGGTTTCGACTTTGTTACATAAGGATTAGTAGAGATCGCAAAAGTGTGGTAGAGTATGTTGGTAGGCTTGATGTTCTGTGTGGTAGGCTCTACTATAAAGGAATGACAAAGTAGTAAACATTGTCTTAGCAATTTGTAGAATTTAGTAGACTTTATGTGAGGTGTGGTTAACCTTATACTTGATTGATAGACTTGTCTGTTTTATTGGTAGAATATGTGGTGGACTTAGCAAAGGTTTTAACCTTATGATTGATAGACTAAATTTTATTTGCTTCTCTCTCATTTTATGTTTGAAGGTGTAGTAGACATTGCAAGTTTTGTGGTAGACGCTTGTACTTGTTAATTGTTTCAACTCTGTTACATAAGGATTAGTAGAGATCACAAAAGTGTGGTAGAGTATGTTGGTAGGCTTGATTTTCTGTGTGGTAGGCTCTACTATAAAGGAATGACAAAGTAGTAAACATTGTCTTAGCAATTTGTAGAATTTAGTAGACTTTATGTGAGGTGTGGTTAACCTTATACTTGATTGATAGACTTGTCTATTTTATTGGTAGAATATGTGGTGGACTTAGCAAAGGTTTTAACCTTATGATTCATAGACTAAATTTTATTTGCTTCTCTCTCATTTTATGTTTGAAGGTGTAGTAGACATTGCAAGTTTTGTGGTAGACGCTTGTACTTGTTAATTGTTTCAACTCTGTTACATAAGGATTAGTAGAGATCACAAAAGTGTGGTAGAGTATGTTGGTAGGCTTGATTTTCTGTGTGGTAGGCTCTACTATAAAGGAATGACAAAGTAGTAAACATTGTCTTAGCAATTTGTAGAATTTAGTATACTTTATGTGAGGTGTGGTTAACCTTATACTTGATTGATAGACTTGTCTATTTTATTGGTAGAATATGTGGTGGACTTAGCAAAGGTTTTAACCTTATGATTGATAGACTAAATTTTATTTGCTTCTCTCTCATTTTATGTTTGAAGGTGTAGTAGACATTGCAAGTTTTGTGGTAGACGCTTGTACTTGTTAATTGTTTCAACTCTGTTACATAAGGATTAGTAGAGATCACAAAAGTGTGGTAGAGTATGTTGGTAGGCTTGATTTTCTGTGTGGTAGGCTCTACTATAAAGGAATGACAAAGTAGTAAACATTGTCTTAGCAATTTGTAGAATTTAGTAGACTTTATGTGAGGTGTGGTTAACCTTATACTTGATTGATAGACTTGTCTATTTTATTGGTAGAATATGTGGTGGACTTAGCAAAGGTTTTAACCTTATGATTCATAGACTAAATTTTATTTGCTTCTCTCTCATTTTATGTTTGAAGGTGTAGTAGACATTGCAAGTTTTGTGGTAGACGCTTGTACTTGTTAATTGTTTCAACTCTGTTACATAAGGATTAGTAGAGATCGCAAAAGTGTGGTAGAGTATGTTGGTAGGCTTGATGTTCTGTGTGGTAGGCTCTACTATAAAGGAATGACAAAGTAGGAAACATTGTCTTAGCCGTTTGTAGAGTTTAGTAGACTTTATGTGAGGTGTGGTTAACCTTATACTTGATGGATATACTTGTCTATTTTATTGGTAGAATATGTGGTGGACTTAGCAAAGGTTTTGACCTTATGATTCATATACTAAATTTTATTTGCTTCTCTCTCATTTTATGTTTGAAGGTGTAGTAGACATTGCAAGTTTTGTGGTAGACGCTTGTACTTGTTAATTGTTTCAACTCTGTTGCATAAGGATTAGTAGAGATCGCAAAAGTGTGGTAGAGTATGTTGGTAGGCTTGATGTTCTGTGTGGTAGGCTCTACTATAAAGGAATGACAAAGTAGTAAACATTGTCTTAGCAATTTGTAGAATTTAGTAGACTTTATGTGAGGTGTGGTTAACCTTATACTTGATTGATAGACTTGTCTATTTTATTGGTAGAATATGTGGTGGACTTAGCAAAGGTTTTAACCTTATGATTGATAGACTAAATTTCATTTGCTTGTCTCTCATTTTATGTTTGAAGGTGTAGTAGACATTGCAAGTTTTGTGGTAGACGCTTGTACTTGTTAATTGTTTCAACTCTGTTACATAAGCATTAGTAGAGATCGCAAAAGTGTGGTAGAGTATGTTGGTAGGCTTGATGTTCTGTGTGGTAGGCTCTACTATAAAGGAATGACAAAGTAGTAAACATTGTCTTAGCAATTTGTAGAATTTAGTAGACTTTATGTGAGGTGTGGTTAACCTTATACTTGATTGATAGACTTGTCTGTTTTATTGGTAGAATATGTGGTGGACTTAGCAAAGGTTTTAACCTTATGATTGATAGACTAAATTTGATTTGCTTGTCTCTCATTTTCTGTTTGAAGGTGTAGTAGACATTGCAAGTTTTGTGGTAGACGATTATATTTGTTAATGGTTTCGACTTTGTTACATAAGGATTAGTAGAGATCACAAAAGTGTGGTAGAGTATGTTGGTAGGCTTGATATTCTGTGTGGTAGGCTCTACTATAAAGGAATGACAAAGTAGTAAACATTGTCTTAGCAATTTGTAGAATTTAGTAGACTTTATGTGAGGTGTGGTTAACCTTATACTTGATTGATAGACTTGTCTATTTTATTGGTAGAATATGTGGTGGACTTAGCAAAGGTTTTAACCTTATGATTGATAGACTAAATTTTATTTGCTTCTCTCTCATTTTCTGTTTGAAGGTGTAGTAGACATTGCAAGTTTTGTGGTAGACGATTATACTTGTTAATGGTTTCGACTTTGTTACATAAGGATTAGTAGAGATCACAAAAGTGTGGTAGAGTATGTTGGTAGGCTTGATTTTCTGTGTGGTAGGCTCTACTATAAAGGAATGACAAAGTAGGAAACATTGTCTTAGCAATTTGTAGAATTTAGTAGACTTTATGTGAGGTGTGGTTAACCTTATACTTGATTGATAGACTTGTCTATTTTATTGGTAGAATATGTGGTGGACTTAGCAAAGGTTTTAACCTTATGATTGATAGACTAAATTTCATTTGCTTGTCTCTCATTTTATGTTTGAAGGTGTAGTAGACATTGCAAGTTTTGTGGTAGACGCTTGTACTTGTTAATTGTTTCAACTCTGTTACATAAGCATTAGTAGAGATCGCAAAAGTGTGGTAGAGTATGTTGGTAGGCTTGATTTTCTGTGTGGTAGGCTCTACTATAAAGGAATGACAAAGTAGGAAACATTGTCTTAGCAATTTGTAGAATTTAGTAGACTTTATGTGAGGTGTGGTTAACCTTATACTTGATTGATAGACTTGTCTATTTTATTGGTAGAATATGTGGTGGACTTAGCAAAGGTTTTAACCTTATGATTGATAGACTAAATTTCATTTGCTTGTCTCTCATTTTATGTTTGAAGGTGTAGTAGACATTGCAAGTTTTGTGGTAGACGCTTGTACTTGTTAATTGTTTCAACTCTGTTACATAAGCATTAGTAGAGATCGCAAAAGTGTGGTAGAGTATGTTGGTAGGCTTGATGTTCTGTGTGGTAGGCTCTACTATAAAGGAATGACAAAGTAGTAAACATTGTCTTAGCAATTTGTAGAATTTAGTAGACTTTATGTGAGGTGTGGTTAACCTTATACTTGATTGATAGACTTGTCTATTTTATTGGTAGAATATGTGGTGGAGTTAGCAAAGGTTTTAACCTTATGATTCATAGACTAAATTTTATTTGCTTCTCTCTCATTTTATGTTTGAAGGTGTAGTAGACATTGCAAGTTTTGTGGTAGACGCTTGTACTTGTTAATTGTTTCAACTCTGTTACATAAGGATTAGTAGAGATCGCAAAAGTGTGGTAGAGTATGTTGGTAGGCTTGATGTTCTGTGTGGTAGGCTCTACTATAAAGGAATGACAAAGTAGTAAACATTGTCTTAGCAATTTGTAGAATTTAGTAGACTTTATGTGAGGTGTGGTTAACCTTATACTTGATTGATAGACTTGTCTATTTTAATGGTAGAATATCTGGTGGACTTAGCAAAGGTTTTAACCTTATGATTGATAGACTAAATTTTATTTGCTTCTCTCTCATTTTATGTTTGAAGGTGTAGTAGACATTGCAAGTTTTGTGGTAGACGCTTGTACTTGTTAATTGTTTCAACTCTGTTACATAAGCATTAGTAGAGATCGCAAAAGTGTGGTAGAGTATGTTGGTAGGCTTGATGTTCTGTGTGGTAGGCTCTACTATAAAGGAATGACAAAGTAGTAAACATTGTCTTAGCAATTTGTAGAATTTAGTAGACTTTATGTGAGGTGTGGTTAACCTTATACTTGATTGATAGACTTGTCTATTTTATTGGTAGAATATGTGGTGGACTTAGCAAAGGTTTTAACCTTATGATTCATATACTAAATTTTATTTGCTTCTCTCTCATTTTATGTTTGAAGGTGTAGTAGACATTGCAAGTTTTGTGGTAGACGCTTGTACTTGTTAATTGTTTCAACTCTGTTGCATAAGGATTAGTAGAGATCGCAAAAGTGTGGTAGAGTATGTTGGTAGGCTTGATGTTCTGTGTGGTAGGCTCTACTATAAAGGAATGACAAAGTAGTAAACATTGTCTTAGCAATTTGTAGAATTTAGTAGACTTTATGTGAGGTGTGGTTAACCTTATACTTGATTGATAGACTTGTCTATTTTATTGGTAGAATATGTGGTGGACTTAGCAAAGGTTTTAACCTTATGATTGATAGACTAAATTTCATTTGCTTGTCTCTCATTTTATGTTTGAAGGTGTAGTAGACATTGCAAGTTTTGTGGTAGACGCTTGTACTTGTTAATTGTTTCAACTCTGTTACATAAGCATTAGTAGAGATCGCAAAAGTGTGGTAGAGTATGTTGGTAGGCTTGATGTTCTGTGTGGTAGGCTCTACTATAAAGGAATGACAAAGTAGTAAACATTGTCTTAGCAATTTGTAGAATTTAGTAGACTTTATGTGAGGTGTGGTTAACCTTATACTTGATTGATAGACTTGTCTGTTTTATTGGTAGAATATGTGGTGGACTTAGCAAAGGTTTTAACCTTATGATTGATAGACTAAATTTGATTTGCTTGTCTCTCATTTTCTGTTTGAAGGTGTAGTAGACATTGCAAGTTTTGTGGTAGACGATTATATTTGTTAATGGTTTCGACTTTGTTACATAAGGATTAGTAGAGATCACAAAAGTGTGGTAGAGTATGTTGGTAGGCTTGATTTTCTGTGTGGTAGGCTCTACTATAAAGGAATGACAAAGTAGTAAACATTGTCTTAGCAATTTGTAGAATTTAGTAGACTTTATGTGAGGTGTGGTTAACCTTATACTTGATTGATATACTTGTCTATTTTATTGGTAGAATATGTGGTGGACTTAGCAAAGGTTTTAACCTTATGATTGATAGACTAAATTTTATTTGCTTCTCTCTCATTTTATGTTTGAAGGTGTAGTAGACATTGCAAGTTTTGTGGTAGACGCTTGTACTTGTTAATTGTTTCAACTCTGTTACATAAGGATTAGTAGAGATCGCAAAAGTGTGGTAGAATATGTTGGTAGGCTTGATGTTCTGTGTGGTAGGCTCTACTATAAAGGAATGACAAAGTAGGAAACATTGTCTTAGCCGTTTGTAGAGTTTAGTAGACTTTATGTGAGGTGTGGTTAACCTTATACTTGATGGATAGACTTGTCTATTTTATTGGTAGAATATGTGGTGGACTTAGCAAAGGTTTTGACCTTATGATTGATAGACTAAATTTGATTTGCTTGTCTCTCATTTTCTGTTTGAAGGTGTAGTAGACATTGCAAGTTTTGTGGTAGACGATTATATTTGTTAATGGTTTCGACTTTGTTACATAAGGATTAGTAGAGATCACAAAAGTGTGGTAGAGTATGTTGGTAGGCTTGATTTTCTGTGTGGTAGGCTCTACTATAAAGGAATGACAAAGTAGTAAACATTGTCTTAGCAATTTGTAGAATTTAGTAGACTTTATGTGAGGTGTGGTTAACCTTATACTTGATTGATAGACTTGTCTATTTTATTGGTAGAATATGTGGTGGACTTAGCGAAGGTTTTAACCTTATGATTGATAGACTAAATTTCATTTGCTTGTCTCTCATTTTATGTTTGAAGGTGTAGTAGACATTGCAAGTTTTGTGGTAGACGCTTGTACTTGTTAATTGTTTCAACTCTGTTACATAAGCATTAGTAGAGATCGCAAAAGTGTGGTAGAGTATGTTGGTAGGCTTGATGTTCTGTGTGGTAGGCTCTACTATAAAGGAATGACAAAGTAGTAAACATTGTCTTAGCAAATTGTAGAATTTAGTAGACTTTATGTGAGGTGTGGTTAACCTTATACTTGATTGATAGACTTGTCTATTTTATTGGTAGAATATGTGGTGGACTTAGCAAAGGTTTTAAACCTTATGATTTATAGACTAAATTTTATTTGCTTCTCTCTCATTTTATGTTTGAAGGTGTAGTAGACATTGCAAGTTTTGTGGTAGACGCTTGTACTTGTTAATTGTTTCAACTCTGTTACATAAGGATTAGTAGAGATCGCAAAAGTGTGGTAGAGTATGTTGGTAGGCTTGATGTTCTGTGTGGTAGGCTCTACTATAAAGGAATGACAAAGTAGTAAACATTGTCTTAGCAATTTGTAGAATTTAGTAGACTTTATGTGAGGTGTGGTTAACCTTATACTTGATGGATAGACTTGTCTATTTTATTGGTAGAATATGTGGTGGACTTAGCAAGGTTTTGACCTTATGATTGATAGACTAAATTTGATTTGCTTGTCTCTCATTTTCTGTTTGAAGGTGTAGTAGACATTGCAAGTTTTGTGGTAGACGATTATATTTGTTAATGGTTTCGACTTTGTTACATAAGGATTAGTAGAGATCACAAAAGTGTGGTAGAGTATGTTGGTAGGCTTGATTTTCTGTGTGGTAGGCTCTACTATAAAGGAATGACAAAGTAGTAAACATTGTCTTAGCAATTTGTAGAATTTAGTAGACTTTATGTGAGGTGTGGTTAACCTTATACTTGATTGATAGACTTGTCTATTTTATTGGTAGAATATGTGGTGGACTTAGCAAAGGTTTTAACCTTATGATTGATAGACTAAATTTCATTTGCTTGTCTCTCATTTTATGTTTGAAGGTGTAGTAGACATTGCAAGTTTTGTGGTAGACGCTTGTACTTGTTAATTGTTTCAACTCTGTTACATAAGCATTAGTAGAGATCGCAAAAGTGTGGTAGAGTATGTTGGTAGGCTTGATGTTCTGTGTGGTAGGCTCTACTATAAAGGAATGACAAAGTAGTAAACATTGTCTTAGCAATTTGTAGAATTTAGTAGACTTTATGTGAGGTGTGGTTAACCTTATACTTGATTGATAGACTTGTCTATTTTATTGGTAGAATATGTGGTGGACTTAGCAAAGGTTTTAACCTTATGATTCATAGACTAAATTTTATTTGCTTCTCTCTCATTTTATGTTTGAAGGTGTAGTAGACATTGCAAGTTTTGTGGTAGACGCTTGTACTTGTTAATTGTTTCAACTCTGTTACATAAGGATTAGTAGAGATCGCAAAAGTGTGGTAGAGTATGTTGGTAGGCTTGATGTTCTGTGTGGTAGGCTCTACTATAAAGGAATGACAAAGTAGTAAACATTGTCTTAGCAATTTGTAGAATTTAGTAGACTTTATGTGAGGTGTGGTTAACCTTATACTTGATTGATAGACTTGTCTATTTTAATGGTAGAATATGTGGTGGACTTAGCAAAGGTTTTAACCTTATGATTGATAGACTAAATTTTATTTGCTTCTCTCTCATTTTATGTTTGAAGGTGTAGTAGACATTGCAAGTTTTGTGGTAGACGCTTGTACTTGTTAATTGTTTCAACTCTGATACATAAGGATTAGTAGAGATCGCAAAAGTGTGGTAGAGGATGTTGGTAGGCTTGATGTTCAGTGTGGTAGGCTCTACTATATAGGAATGACAAAGTAGGAAACATTGTCTTAGCCGTTTGTAGAGTTTAGTAGACTTTATGTGAGGTGTGGTTAACCTTATACTTGATGGATAGACTTGTCTATTTTATTGGTAGAATATGTGGTGGACTAAGCAAAGGTTTTAACCTTATGATTGATAGACTAAATTTGATTTGCTTGTCTCTCATTTTATGTTTGAAGGTGTAGTAGACATTGCAAGTTTTGTGGTAGACGCTTGTAGTTGTTAATGGTTTCGACTTTGTTACATAAGGATTAGTAGAGATCGCAAAAGTGTGGTAGAGTATGTTGGTAGGCTTGATGTTCTGAGTGGTAGGCTCTACTATAAAGGAATGACAAAGTAGTAAACATTGTCTTAGCTGTTTGTAGAGTTTAGTAGACTTTATGTGAGGTGTGGTTAACCTTATACTTGATGGATAGACTTGTCTATTTTATTGGTAGAATATGTGGTGGACTTAGCAAAGGTTTTAACCTTATGATTGATAGACTAAATTTGATTTGCTTGTCTCTCATTTTCTGTTTGAAGGTGTAGTAGACTTTGCAAGTTTCGTGGTAGACGCTTGTACTTGTTAATTGTTTCAACTCTGTTACATATGGATTAGTAGAGATCGCAAAAGTGTGGTAGAGTATGTTGGTAGGCTTGATGTTCTGAGTGGTAGGCTCTACTATAAAGGAATGACAAAGTAGGAAACATTGTCTTAGCCGTTTGTAGAGTTTAGTAGACTTTATGTGAGGTGTGGTTAACCTTATACTTGATTGATAGACTTGTCTATTTTATTGGTAGAATATGTGGTGGACTAAGCAAAGGTTTTAACCTTATGATTGATAGACTAAATTTGATTTGCTTGTCTCTCATTTTATGTTTGAAGGTGTAGTAGACATTGCAAGTTTTGTGGTAGACGCTTGTAGTTGTTAATTGTTTCAACTCTGTTACATAAGGATTAGTAGAGATCGCAAAAGTGTGGTAGAGTATGTTGGTAGGCTTGATGTTCTGAGTGGTAGGCTCTACTATAAAGGAATGACAAAGTAGGAAACATTGTCTTAGCCGTTTGTAGAGTTTAGTAGACTTTATGTGAGGTGTGGTTAACCTTATACTTGATGGATAGACTTGTCTATTTTATTGGTAGAATATGTGGTGGACTTAGCAAAGGTTTTAACCTTATGATTGATAGACTAAATTTTATTTGCTTGTCTCTCATTTTATGTTTGAAGGTGTAGTAGACATTGCAAGTTTTGTGGTAGACGCTTGTACTTGTTAATTGTTTCAACTCTGATACATAAGGATTAGTAGAGATCGCAAAAGTGTGGTAGAGTATGTTGGTAGGCTTGATGTTCTGTGTGGTAGGCTCTACTATATAGGAATGACAAAGTAGGAAACATTGTCTTAGCCGTTTGTAGAGTTTAGTAGACTTTATGTGAGGTGTGGTTAACCTTATACTTGATGGATAGACTTGTCTATTTTATTGGTAGAATATGTGGTGGACTTAGCAAAGGTTTTGACCTTATGATTGATAGACTAAATTTGATTTGCTTGTCTCTCATTTTCTGTTTGAAGGTGTAGTAGACATTGCAAGTTTTGTGGTAGATGATTATACTTGTTAATGGTTTCGACTTTGTTACATAAGGATTAGTAGAGATCACAAAAGTGTGGTAGAGTATGTTGGTAGGCTTGATTTTCTGTGTGGAAGGCTCTACTATAAAGGAATGACAAAGTAGTAAACATTGTCTTAGCAATTTGTAGAATTTAGTAGACTTTATGTGAGGTGTGGTTAACCTTATACTTGATTGATAGACTTGTCTATTTTATTGGTAGAATATGTGGTGGACTTAGCAAAGGTTTTAACCTTATGATTGATAGACTAAATTTTATTTGCTTGTCTCTCATTTTCTGTTTGAAGGTGTAGTAGACTTTGCAAGTTTCGTGGTAGACGCTTGTACTTGTTAATTGTTTCAACTCTGTTACATAAGGATTAGTAGAGATCGCAAAAGTGTGGTAGAGTATGTTGGTAGGCTTGATGTTCTGAGTGGTAGGCTCTACTATAAAGGAATGACAAAGTAGGAAACATTGTCTTAGCCGTTTGTAGAGTTTAGTAGACTTTATGTGAGGTGTGGTTAACCTTATACTTGATTGATAGACTTGTCTATTTTATTGGTAGAATATGTGGTGGACTAAGCAAAGGTTTTAACCTTATGATTGATAGACTAAATTTGATTTGCTTGTCTCTCATTTTATGTTTGAAGGTGTAGTAGACATTGCAAGTTTTGTGGTAGACGCTTGTAGTTGTTAATGGTTTCGACTTTGTTACATAAGGATTAGTAGAGATCGCAAAAGTGTGGTAGAGTATGTTGGTAGGCTTGATGTTCTGAGTGGTAGGCTCTACTATAAAGGAATGACAAAGTAGTAAACATTGTCTTAGCCGTTTGTAGAGTTTAGTAGACTTTATGTGAGGTGTGGTTAACCTTATACTTGATGGATAGACTTGTCTATTTTATTGGTAGAATATGTGGTGGACTTAGCAAAGGTTTTAACCTTATGATTGATAGACTAAATTTGATTTGCTTGTCTCTCATTTTCTGTTTGAAGGTGTAGTAGACTTTGCAAGTTTCGTGGTAGACGCTTGTACTTGTTAATTGTTTCAACTCTGTTACATATGGATTAGTAGAGATCGCAAAAGTGTGGTAGAGTATGTTGGTAGGCTTGATGTTCTGAGTGGTAGGCTCTACTATAAAGGAATGACAAAGTAGGAAACATTGTCTTAGCCGTTTGTAGAGTTTAGTAGACTTTATGTGAGGTGTGGTTAACCTTATACTTGATTGATAGACTTGTCTATTTTATTGGTAGAATATGTGGTGGACTAAGCAAAGGTTTTAACCTTATGATTGATAGACTAAATTTGATTTGCTTGTCTCTCATTTTATGTTTGAAGGTGTAGTAGACATTGCAAGTTTTGTGGTAGACGCTTGTAGTTGTTAATTGTTTCAACTCTGTTACATAAGGATTAGTAGAGATCGCAAAAGTGTGGTAGAGTATGTTGGTAGGCTTGATGTTCTGAGTGGTAGGCTCTACTATAAAGGAATGACAAAGTAGGAAACATTGTCTTAGCCGTTTGTAGAGTTTAGTAGACTTTATGTGAGGTGTGGTTAACCTTATACTTGATTGATAGACTTGTCTATTTTATTGGTAGAATATGTGGTGGACTTAGCAAAGGTTTTAACCTTATGATTGATAGACTAAATTTTATTTGCTTCTCTCTCATTTTATGTTTGAAGGTGTAGTAGACATTGCGAGTTTTGTGGTAGACGCTTGTACTTGTTAATTGTTTCAACTCTGTTACATATGGATTAGTAGAGATCGCAAAAGTGTGGTAGAGTATGTTGGTAGGCTTGATGTTCTGTGTGGTAGGCTCTACTATAAAGGAATGACAAAGTAGTAAACATTGTCTTAGCAATTTGTAGAATTTAGTAGACTTTATGTGAGGTGTGGTTAACCTTATACTTGATTGATAGACTTGTCTATTTTATTGGTAGAATATGTGGTGGACTTAGCAAAGGTTTTAACCTTATGATTGATAGACTAAATTTGATTTGCTTGTCTCTCATTTTCTGTTTGAAGGTGTAGTAGACTTTGCAAGTTTCGTGGTAGACGCTTGTACTTGTTAATTGTTTCAACTCTGTTACATATGGATTAGTAGAGATCGCAAAAGTGTGGTAGAGTATGTTGGTAGGCTTGATGTTCTGAGTGGTAGGCTCTACTATAAAGGAATGACAAAGTAGGAAACATTGTCTTAGCCGTTTGTAGAGTTTAGTAGACTTTATGTGAGGTGTGGTTAACCTTATACTTGATTGATAGACTTGTCTATTTTATTGGTAGAATATGTGGTGGACTAAGCAAAGGTTTTAACCTTATGATTGATAGACTAAATTTGATTTGCTTGTCTCTCATTTTATGTTTGAAGGTGTAGTAGACATTGCAAGTTTTGTGGTAGACGCTTGTAGTTGTTAATTGTTTCAACTCTGTTACATAAGGATTAGTAGAGATCGCAAAAGTGTGGTAGAGTATGTTGGTAGGCTTGATGTTCTGAGTGGTAGGCTCTACTATAAAGGAATGACAAAGTAGGAAACATTGTCTTAGCCGTTTGTAGAGTTTAGTAGACTTTATGTGAGGTGTGGTTAACCTTATACTTGATTGATAGACTTGTCTATTTTATTGGTAGAATATGTGGTGGACTTAGCAAAGGTTTTAACCTTATGATTGATAGACTAAATTTTATTTGCTTCTCTCTCATTTTATGTTTGAAGGTGTAGTAGACATTGCGAGTTTTGTGGTAGACGCTTGTACTTGTTAATTGTTTCAACTCTGTTACATATGGATTAGTAGAGATCGCAAAAGTGTGGTAGAGTATGTTGGTAGGCTTGATGTTCTGTGTGGTAGGCTCTACTATAAAGGAATGACAAAGTAGTAAACATTGTCTTAGCAATTTGTAGAATTTAGTAGACTTTATGTGAGGTGTGGTTAACCTTATACTTGATTGATAGACTTGTCTATTTTATTGGTAGAATATGTGGTGGACTTAGCAAAGGTTTTAACCTGATGATTCATAGACTAAATTTTATTTGCTTCTCTCTCATTTTCTGTTTGAAGGTGTAGTAGACTTTGCAAGTTTCGTGGTAGACGCTTGTACTTGTTAATTGTTTCAACTCTGTTACATAAGGATTAGTAGAGATCGCAAAAGTGTGGTAGAGTATGTTGGTAGGCTTGATGTTCTGTGTGGTAGGCTCTACTATAAAGGAATGACAAAGTAGTAAACATTGTCTTAGCCGTTTGTAGAGTTTAGTAGACTTTATGTGAGGTGTGGTTAACCTTATACTTGATTGATAGACTTGTCTATTTTATTGGTAGAATATGTGGTGGACTAAGCAAAGGTTTTAACCTTATGATTGATAGACTAAATTTGATTTGCTTGTCTCTCATTTTATGTTTGAAGGTGTAGTAGACATTGCAAGTTTTGTGGTAGACGCTTGTACTTGTTAATTGTTTCAACTCTGTTACATAAGGATTAGTAGAGATCACGAAAGTGTGGTAGAGTATGTTGGTAGGCTTGATGTTCTGTGTGGTAGGCTCTACTATAAAGGAATGACAAAGTAGTAAACATTGTCTTAGCAATTTGTAGAATTTAGTAGACTTTATGTGAGGTGTGGTTAACCTTATACTTGATTGATAGACTTGTCTATTTTATTGGTAGAATATGTGGTGGACTTAGCAAAGGTTTTAACCTTATGATTGATAGACTAAATTTTATTTGCTTCTCTCTCATTTTATGTTTGAAGGTGTAGTAGACATTGCAAGTTTTGTGGTAGACGCTTGTACTTGTTAATTGTTTCAACTCTGTTACATAAGGATTAGTAGAGATCGCAAAAGTGTGGTAGAGTATGTTGGTAGGCTTGATGTTCTGTGTGGTAGGCTCTACTATAAAGGAATGACAAAGTAGGAAACATTGTCTTAGCCGTTTGTAGAGTTTAGTAGACTTTATGTGAGGTGTGGTTAACCTTATACTTGATGGATAGACTTGTCTATTTTATTGGTAGAATATGTGGTGGACTTAGCAAAGGTTTTGACCTTATGATTGATAGACTAAATTTGATTTGCTTGTCTCTCATTTTATGTTTGAAGGTGTAGTAGACATTGCAAGTTTTGTGGTAGACGCTTGTAGTTGTTAATTGTTTCAACTCTGTTACATAAGGATTAGTAGAGATCGCAAAAGTGTGGTAGAGTATGTTGGTAGGCTTGATGTTCTGAGTGGTAGGCTCTACTATAAAGGAATGACAAAGTAAGAAACATTGTCTTAGCCGTTTGTAGAGTTTAGTAGACTTTATGTGAGGTGTGGTTAACCTTATACTTGATGGATAGACTTGTCTATTTTATTGGTAGAATATGTGGTGGACTTAGCAAAGGTTTTAACCTGATGATTCATAGACTAAATTTTATTTGCTTGTCTCTCATTTTCTGTTTGAAGGTGTAGTAGACTTTGCAAGTTTCGTGGTAGACGCTTGTACTTGTTAATTGTTTCAACTCTGTTACATAAGGATTAGTAGAGATCGCAAAAGTGTGGTAGAGTATGTTGGTAGGCTTGATGTTCTGTGTGGTAGGCTCTACTATAAAGGAATGACAAAGTAGTAAACATTGTCTTAGCCGTTTGTAGAGTTTAGTAGACTTTATGTGAGGTGTGGTTAACCTTATACTTGATTGATAGACTTGTCTATTTTATTGGTAGAATATGTGGTGGACTAAGCAAAGGTTTTAACCTTATGATTGATAGACTAAATTTGATTTGCTTGTCTCTCATTTTATGTTTGAAGGTGTAGTAGACATTGCAAGTTTTGTGGTAGACGCTTGTACTTGTTAATTGTTTCAACTCTGTTACATAAGGATTAGTAGAGATCACGAAAGTGTGGTAGAGTATGTTGGTAGGCTTGATGTTCTGTGTGGTAGGCTCTACTATAAAGGAATGACAAAGTAGTAAACATTGTCTTAGCAATTTGTAGAATTTAGTAGACTTTATGTGAGGTGTGGTTAACCTTATACTTGATTGATAGACTTGTCTATTTTATTGGTAGAATATGTGGTGGACTTAGCAAAGGTTTTAACCTTATGATTGATAGACTAAATTTTATTTGCTTCTCTCTCATTTTATGTTTGAAGGTGTAGTAGACATTGCAAGTTTTGTGGTAGACGCTTGTACTTGTTAATTGTTTCAACTCTGTTACATAAGGATTAGTAGAGATCACAAAAGTGTGGTAGAGTATGTTGGTAGGCTTGATGTTCTGTGTGGTAGGCTCTACTATAAAGGAATGACAAAGTAGGAAACATTGTCTTAGCCGTTTGTAGAGTTTAGTAGACTTTATGTGAGGTGTGGTTAACCTTATACTTGATGGATAGACTTGTCTATTTTATTGGTAGAATATGTGGTGGACTTAGCAAAGGTTTTGACCTTATGATTGATAGACTAAATTTGATTTGCTTGTCTCTCATTTTATGTTTGAAGGTGTAGTAGACATTGCAAGTTTTGTGGTAGACGCTTGTACTTGTTAATTGTTTCAACTCTGTTACATAAGGATTAGTAGAGATCGCAAAAGTGTGGTAGAGGATGTTGGTAGGCTTGATGTTCTGTGTGGTAGGCTCTACTATAAAAGGAATGACAAAGTAGTAAACATTGTCTTAGGAATTTGTAGAATTTAGTAGACTTTATGTGAGGTGTGGTTAACCTTATACTTGATTGATAGACTTGTCTATTTTATTGGTAGAATATGTGGTGGACTAAGCAAAGGTTTTAACCTTATGATTGATAGACTAAATTTGATTTGCTTGTCTCTCATTTTCTGTTTGAAGGTGTAGTAGACTTTGCAAGTTTCGTGGTAGACGCTTGTACTTGTTAATTGTTTCAACTCTGTTACATAAGGATTAGTAGAGATCGCAAAAGTGTGGTAGAGTATGTTGGTAAGCTTGATGTTCTGAGTGGTAGGCTCTACTATAAAGGAATGACAAAGTAGGAAACATTGTCTTAGCCGTTTGTAGAGTTTAGTAGACTTTATGTGAGGTGTGGTTAACCTTATACTTGATGGATAGACTTGTCTATTTTATTGGTAGAATATGTGGTGGACTAAGCAAAGGTTTTGACCTTATGATTGATAGACTAAATTTGATTTGCTTGTCTCTCATTTTATGTTTGAAGGTGTAGTAGACATTGCAAGTTTTGTGGTAGACGCTTGTACTTGTTAATTGTTTCAACTCTGTTACATAAGGATTAGTAGAGATCGCAAAAGTGTGGTAGAGTATGTTGGTAGGCTTGATGTTCTGAGTGGTAGGCTCTACTATAAAGGAATGACAAAGTAGGAAACATTGTCTTAGCCGTTTGTAGAGTTTAGTAGACTTTATGTGAGGTGTGGTTAACCTTATACTTGATTGATAGACTTGTCTATTTTATTGGTAGAATATGTGGTGGACTTAGCAAAGGTTTTAACCTTATGATTGATAGACTAAATTTTATTTGCTTCTCTCTCATTTTATGTTTGAAGGTGTAGTAGACATTGCAAGTTTTGTGGTAGACGCTTGTACTTGTTAATTGTTTCAACTCTGTTACATAAGGATTAGTAGAGATCGCAAAAGTGTGGTAGAGTATGTTGGTAGGCTTGATGTTCTGAGTGGTAGGCTCTACTATAAAGGAATGACAAAGTAGGAAACATTGTCTTAGCCGTTTGTAGAGTTTAGTAGACTTTATGTGAGGTGTGGTTAACCTTATACTTGATGGATAGACTTGTCTATTTTATTGGTAGAATATGTGGTGGACTTAGCAAAGGTTTTGACCTTATGATTGATAGACTAAATTTTATTTGCTTCTCTCTCATTTTATGTTTGAAGGTGTAGTAGACATTGCAAGTTTTGTGGTAGACGCTTGTACTTGTTAATTGTTTCAACTCTGTTACATAAGGATTAGTAGAGATCGCAAAAGTGTGGTAGAGTATGTTGGTAGGCTTGATGTTCTGTGTGGTAGGCTCTACTATAAAGGAATGACAAAGTAGTAAACATTGTCTTAGGAATTTGTAGAATTTAGTAGACTTTATGTGAGGTGTGGTTAACCTTATACTTGATTGATAGACTTGTCTATTTTATTGGTAGAATATGTGGTGGACTAAGCAAAGGTTTTAACCTTATGATTGATAGACTAAATTTGATTTGCTTGTCTCTCATTTTATGTTTGAAGGTGTAGTAGACTTTGCAATTTTCGTGGTAAACGCTTGTACTTGTTAATTGTTTCAACTCTGTTACATAAGGATTAGTAGAGATCGCAAAAGTGTGGTAGAGTATGTTGGTAGGCTTGATGTTCTGAGTGGTAGGCTCTACTATAAAGGAATGACAAAGTAGGAAACATTGTCTTAGCCGTTTGTAGAGTTTAGTAGACTTTATGTGAGGTGTGGTTAACCTTATACTTGATGGATAGACTTGTCTATTTTATTGGTAGAATATGTGGTGGACTTAGCAAAGGTTTTAACCTTATGATTGATAGACTAAATT
The DNA here is from genome assembly GCA_023374145.1 of Lepidium sativum. Classification (NCBI taxonomy): domain Eukaryota; kingdom Viridiplantae; phylum Streptophyta; class Magnoliopsida; order Brassicales; family Brassicaceae; genus Lepidium; species Lepidium sativum. The sequence continues at coordinate 14,562 of JAKUCM010004614.1, read as the reverse complement.
TTATTTGCTTGTCTCTCATTTTATGTTTGAAGGTGTAGTAGACATTGCAAGTTTTGTGGTAGACGCTTGTACTTGTTAATTGTTTCAACTCTGATACATAAGGATTAGTAGAGATCGCAAAAGTGTGGTAGAGTATGTTGGTAGGCTTGATGTTCTGTGTGGTAGGCTCTACTATATAGGAATGACAAAGTAGGAAACATTGTCTTAGCCGTTTGTAGAGTTTAGTAGACTTTATGTGAGGTGTGGTTAACCTTATACTTGATGGATAGACTTGTCTATTTTATTGGTAGAATATGTGGTGGACTTAGCAAAGGTTTTGACCTTATGATTGATAGACTAAATTTGATTTGCTTGTCTCACATTTTCTGTTTGAAGGTGTAGTAGACATTGCAAGTTTTGTGGTAGATGATTATACTTGTTAATGGTTTCGACTTTGTTACATAAGGATTAGTAGAGATCACAAAAGTGTGGTAGAGTATGTTGGTAGGCTTGATTTTCTGTGTGGAAGGCTCTACTATAAAGAAATGACAAAGTAGTAAACATTGTCTTAGCAATTTGTAGAATTTAGTAGACTTTATGTGAGGTGTGGTTAACCTTATACTTGATTGATAGACTTGTCTATTTTATTGGTAGAATATGTGGTGGACTTAGCAAAGGTTTTAACCTTATGATTGATAGACTAAATTTGATTTGCTTGTCTCTCATTTTCTGTTTGAAGGTGTAGTAGACTTTGCAAGTTTCGTGGTAGACGCTTGTACTTGTTAATTGTTTCAACTCTGTTACATAAGGATTAGTAGAGATCGCAAAAGTGTGGTAGAGTATGTTGGTAGGCTTGATGTTCTGAGTGGTAGGCTCTACTATAAAGGAATGACAAAGTAGGAAACATTGTCTTAGCCGTTTGTAGAGTTTAGTAGACTTTATGTGAGGTGTGGTTAACCTTATACTTGATGGATAGACTTGTCTATTTTATTGGTAGAATATGTGGTGGACTAAGCAAAGGTTTTGACCTTATGATTGATAGACTAAATTTGATTTGCTTGTCTCTCATTTTATGTTTGAAGGTGTAGTAGACATTGCAAGTTTTGTGGTAGACGCTTGTACTTGTTAATTGTTTCAACTCTGTTACATAAGGATTAGTAGAGATCGCAAAAGTGTGGTAGAGTATGTTGGTAGGCTTGATGTTCTGAGTGGTAGGCTCTACTATAAAGGAATGACAAAGTAGGAAACATTGTCTTAGCCGTTTGTAGAGTTTAGTAGACTTTATGTGAGGTGTGGTTAACCTTATACTTGATTGATAGACTTGTCTATTTTATTGGTAGAATATGTGGTGGACTTAGCAAAGGTTTTAACCTTATGATTGATAGACTAAATTTGATTTGCTTGTCTCTCATTTTATGTTTGAAGGTGTAGTAGACATTGCAAGTTTTGTGGTAGACGCTTGTACTTGTTAATTGTTTCAACTCTGTTACATAAGGATTAGTAGAGATCGCAAAAGTGTTGTAGAGTATGTTGGTAGGCTTGATTTTCTGTGTGGTAGGCTCTACTATAAAGGAATGACAAAGTAGTAAACATTGTCTTAGCAATTTGTAGAATTTAGTAGACTTTATGTGAGGTGTGGTTAACCTTATACTTGATTGATAGACTTGTCTATTTTATTGGTAGAATATGTGGTGGACTTAGCAAAGGTTTTAACCTTATGATTCATAGACTAAATTTTATTTGCTTCTCTCTCATTTTATGTTTGAAGGTGTAGTAGACATTGCAAGTTTTGTGGTAGACGCTTGTACTTGTTAATTGTTTCAACTCTGATACATAAGGATTAGTAGAGATCGCAAAAGTGTGGTAGAGTATGTTGGTAGGCTTGATGTTCTGTGTGGTAGGCTCTACTATATAGGAATGACAAAGTAGGAAACATTGTCTTAGCCGTTTGTAGAGTTTAGTAGACTTTATGTGAGGTGTGGTTAACCTTATACTTGATGGATAGACTTGTCTATTTTATTGGTAGAATATGTGGTGGACTTAGCAAAGGTTTTGACCTTATGATTGATAGACTAAATTTGATTTGCTTGTCTCACATTTTCTGTTTGAAGGTGTAGTAGACATTGCAAGTTTTGTGGTAGATGATTATACTTGTTAATGGTTTCGACTTTGTTACATAAGGATTAGTAGAGATCACAAAAGTGTGGTAGAGTATGTTGGTAGGCTTGATTTTCTGTGTGGAAGGCTCTACTATAAAGGAATGACAAAGTAGTAAACATTGTCTTAGCAATTTGTAGAATTTAGTAGACTTTATGTGAGGTGTGGTTAACCTTATACTTGATTGATAGACTTGTCTATTTTATTGGTAGAATATGTGGTGGACTTAGCAAAGGTTTTAACCTTATGATTGATAGACTAAATTTGATTTGCTTGTCTCTCATTTTCTGTTTGAAGGTGTAGTAGACTTTGCAAGTTTCGTGGTAGACGCTTGTACTTGTTAATTGTTTCAACTCTGTTACATAAGGATTAGTAGAGATCGCAAAAGTGTGGTAGAGTATGTTGGTAGGCTTGATGTTCTGAGTGGTAGGCTCTACTATAAAGGAATGACAAAGTAGGAAACATTGTCTTAGCCGTTTGTAGAGTTTAGTAGACTTTATGTGAGGTGTGGTTAACCTTATACTTGATTGATAGACTTGTCTATTTTATTGGTAGAATATGTGGTGGACTAAGCAAAGGTTTTAACCTTATGATTGATAGACTAAATTTGATTTGCTTGTCTCTCATTTTATGTTTGAAGGTGTAGTAGACATTGCAAGTTTTGTGGTAGACGCTTGTAGTTGTTAATTGTTCTAACTCTGTTACATAAGGATTAGTAGAGATCGCAAAAGTGTGGTAGAGTATGTTGGTAGGCTTGATGTTTTGAGTGGTAGGCTCTACTATAAAGGAATGACAAAGTAGGAAACATTGTCTTAGCCGTTTGTAGAGTTTAGTAGACTTTATGTGAGGTGTGGTTAACCTTATACTTGATGGATAGACTTGTCTATTTTATTGGTAGAATATGTGGTGGACTTAGCAAAGGTTTTAACCTTATGATTGATAGACTAAATTTTATTTGCTTCTCTCTCATTTTATGTTTGAAGGTGTAGTAGACATTGCAAGTTTTGTGGTAGACGCTTGTACTTGTTAATTGTTTCAACTCTGATACATAAGGATTAGTAGAGATCGCAAAAGTGTGGTAGAGTATATTGGTAGGCTTGATGTTCTGTGTGGTAGGCTCTACTATATAGGAATGACAAAGTAGGAAACATTGTCTTAGCCGTTTGTAGAGTTTAGTAGACTTTATGTGAGGTGTGGTTAACCTTATACTTGATGGATAGACTTGTCTATTTTATTGGTAGAATATGTGGTGGACTTAGCAAAGGTTTTGACCTTATGATTGATAGACTAAATTTGATTTGCTTGTCTCACATTTTCTGTTTGAAGGTGTAGTAGACATTGCAAGTTTTGTGGTAGATGATTATACTTGTTAATGGTTTCGACTTTGTTACATAAGGATTAGTAGAGATCACAAAAGTGTGGTAGAGTATGTTGGTAGGCTTGATTTTCTGTGTGGAAGGCTCTACTATAAAGGAATGACAAAGTAGTAAACATTGTAATAGCAATTTGTAGAATTTAGTAGACTTTATGTGAGGTGTGGTTAACCTTATACTTGATTGATAGACTTGTCTATTTTATTGGTAGAATATGTGGTGGACTTAGCAAAGGTTTTAACCTTATGATTGATAGACTAAATTTGATTTGCTTGTCTCTCATTTTCTGTTTGAAGGTGTAGTAGACTTTGCAAGTTTCGTGGTAGACGCTTGTACTTGTTAATTGTTTCAACTCTGTTACATAAGGATTAGTAGAGATCGCAAAAGTGTGGTAGAGTATGTTGGTAGGCTTGATGTTCTGAGTGGTAGGCTCTACTATAAAGGAATGACAAAGTAGGAAACATTGTCTTAGCCGTTTGTAGAGTTTAGTAGACTTTATGTGAGGTGTGGTTAACCTTATACTTGATTGATAGACTTGTCTATTTTATTGGTAGAATATGTGGTGGACTAAGCAAAGGTTTTAACCTTATGATTGATAGACTAAATTTGATTTGCTTGTCTCTCATTTTATGTTTGAAGGTGTAGTAGACATTGCAAGTTTTGTGGTAGACGCTTGTAGTTGTTAATTGTTTCAACTCTGTTACATAAGGATTAGTAGAGATCGCAAAAGTGTGGTAGAGTATGTTGGTAGGCTTGATGTTCTGAGTGGTAGGCTCTACTATAAAGGAATGACAAAGTAGGAAACATTGTCTTAGCCGTTTGTAGAGTTTAGTAGACTTTATGTGAGGTGTGGTTAACCTTATACTTGATGGATAGACTTGTCTATTTTATTGGTAGAATATGTGGTGGACTTAGCAAAGGTTTTAACCTTATAATTGATAGACTAAATTTTATTTGCTTCTCTCTCATTTTATGTTTCAAGGTGTAGTAGACATTGCAAGTTTTGTGGTAGACGCTTGTACTTGTTAATTGTTTCAACTCTGATACATAAGGATTAGTAGAGATCGCAAAAGTGTGGTAGAGTATGTTGGTAGGCTTGATGTTCTGTGTGGTAGGCTCTACTATATAGGAATGACAAAGTAGGAAACATTGTCTTAGCCGTTTGTAGAGTTTAGTAGACTTTATGTGAGGTGTGGTTAACCTTATACTTGATGGATAGACTTGTCTATTTTATTGGTAGAATATGTGGTGGACTTAGCAAAGGTTTTGACCTTATGATTGATAGACTAAATTTGATTTGCTTGTCTCTCATTTTCTGTTTGAAGGTGTAGTAGACATTGCAAGTTTTGTGGTAGACGATTATACTTGTTAATGGTTTCGACTTTGTTACATAAGGATTAGTAGAGATCACAAAAGTGTGGTAGAGTATGTTGGTAGGCTTGATTTTCTGTGTGGAAGGCTCTACTATAAAGGAATGACAAAGTAGTCAACATTGTCTTAGCAATTTGTAGAATTTAGTAGACTTTATGTGAGGTGTGGTTAACCTTATACTTGATTGATAGACTTGTCTATTTTATTGGTAGAATATGTGGTGGACTTAGCAAAGGTTTTAACCTTATGATTCATAGACTAAATTTTATTTGCTTGTCTCTCATTTTATGTTTGAAGGTGTAGTAGACATTGCAAGTTTTGTGGTAGACGCTTGTACTTGTTAATTGTTTCAACTCTGTTACATAAGGATTAGTAGAGATCGCAAAAGTGTTGTAGAGTATGTTGGTAGGCTTGATTTTCTGTGTGGTAGGCTCTACTATAAAGGAATGACAAAGTAGTAAACATTGTCTTAGCAATTTGTAGAATTTAGTAGACTTTATGTGAGGTGTGGTTAACCTTATACTTGATTGATAGACTTGTCTATTTTATTGGTAGAATATGTGGTGGACTTAGCAAAGGTTTTAACCTTATGATTCATAGACTAAATTTTATTTGCTTGTCTCTCATTTTATGTTTGAAGGTGTAGTAGACATTGCAAGTTTTGTGGTAGACGCTTGTACTTGTTAATTGTTTCAACTCTGTTACATAAGGATTAGTAGAGATCGCAAAAGTGCGGTAGAGTATGTTGGTAGGCTTGATGTTCTGTGTGGGTGGTAGGCTCTACTATAAAGGAATGACAAAGTAGTAAACATTGTCTTAGCAATTTGTAGAATTTAGTAGACTTTATGTGAGGTGTGGTTAACCTTTATACTTTGATTGATAGACTTGTCTATTTTATTGGTAGAATATGTGGTGGACTTAGCAAAGGTTTTAACCTTATGATTGATAGACTAAATTTTATTTGCTTCTCTCTCATTTTATGTTTCAAGGTGTAGTAGACATTGCAAGTTTTTGTGGTAGACGCTTGTACTTGTTAATTGTTTCAACTCTGATACATAAGGATTAGTAGAGATCGCAAAAGTGTGGTAGAGTATGTTTGGTAGGCTTGATGTTCTGTGTGGTAGGCTCTACTATAAAGGAATGACAAAGTAGTAAACATTGTCCTTAGCAATTTGTAGAATTTAGTAGACTTTATGTGAGGTGTGGTTAACCTTATACTTGATTGATAGACTTGTCTATTTTATTGGTAGAATATGTGGTGGACTTAGCAAAGGTTTTAACCTTATGATTGATAGACTAAATTTGATTTGCTTGTCTCTCATTTTATGTTTGAAGGTGTAGTAGACATTGCAAGTTTTGTGGTAGACGCTTGTACTTGTTAATTGTTTCAACTCTGTTACATAAGGATTAGTAGAGATCGCAAAAGTGTTGTAGAGTATGTTGGTAGGCTTGATTTTCTGTGTGGTAGGCTCTACTATAAAGGAATGACAAAGTAGTAAACATTGTCTTAGCAATTTGTAGAATTTAGTAGACTTTATGTGAGGTGTGGTTAACCTTATACTTGATTGATAGACTTGTCTATTTTATTGGTAGAATATGTGGTGGACCTTAGCAAAGGTTTTAACCTTATGATTCATAGACTAAATTTTATTTGCTTGTCTCTCATTTTATGTTTGAAGGTGTAGTAGACATTGCAAGTTTTGTGGTAGACGCTTGTACTTGTTAATTGTTTCAACTCTGTTACATAAGGATTAGTAGAGATCGCAAAAGTGCGGTAGAGTATGTTGGTAGGCTTGATGTTCTGTGTGGTAGGCTCTACTATAAAGGAATGACAAAGTAGTAAACATTGTCTTAGCAATTTGTAGAATTTAGTAGACTTTATGTGAGGTGTGGTTAACCTTATACTTGATTGATAGACTTGTCTATTTTATTGGTAGAATATGTGGTGGACTTAGCAAAGGTTTTAACCTTATGATTCATAGCCTAAATTTGATTTGCTTGTCTCTCATTTTATGTTTGAAGGTTGTAGTAGACATTGCAAGTTTTTTGGTAGACGCTTGTACTTGTTAATTGTTTCAACTCTGTTACATAAAGATTAGTAGAGATCGCAAAAGTGTGGTAGAGTATGTTGGTAGGCTTGATGTTCTGTGTGGTAGGCTCTACTATAAAGGAATGACAAAGTAGTAAACATTATCTTAGCATTTTGTAGAATTTAGTAGACTTTATGTGAGGTGTGGTTAACCTTATACTTGATTGATAGACTTGTCTATTTTATTGGTAGAATATGTGGTGGACTTAGCAAAGGTGTTTAACCTTATGATTGATAGACTAAATTTTATTTGCTTCTCTCTCATTTTATGTTTCAAGGTGTAGTAGACATTGCAAGTTTTGTGGTAGACGCTTGTACTTGTTAATTGTTTCAACTCTGATACATAAGGATTAGTAGAGATCGCAAAAGTGTGGTAGAGTATGTTGGTAGGCTTTGATGTTCTGTGTGGTAGGCTCTACTATAAAGGAATGGACAAAGTAGTAAACATTGTCTTAGCAATTTGTAGAAATTTAGTAGACTTTATGTGAGGTGTGGTTAACCTTATACTTGATTGATAGACTTGTCTATTTTATTGGTAGAATATGTGGTGGACTTAGCAAAGGTTTTAACCTTATGATTGATAGACTAAATTTGATTTGCTTGTCTCTCATTTTATGTTTGAAGGTGTAGTAGACATTGCAAGTTTTGTGGTAGACGCTTGTACTTGTTAATTGTTTCAACTCTGTTACATAAGGATTAGTAGAGATCGCAAAAGTGTGGTAGAGTATGTTGGTAGGCTTGATGTTCTGAGTGGTAGGCTCTACTATAAAGGAATGACAAAGTAGGAAACATTGTCTTAGCCGTTTGTAGAGTTTAGTAGACTTTATGTGAGGTGTGGTTAACCTTATACTTGATGGATAGACTTGTCTATTTTATTGGTAGAATATGTGGTGGACTTAGCAAAGGTTTTAACCTTATGATTGATAGACTAAATTTTATTTGCTTATCTCTCATTTTATGTTTCAAGGTGTAGTAGACATTGCAAGTTTTGTGGTAGACGCTTGTACTTGTTAATTGTTTCAACTCTGATACATAAGGATTAGTAGAGATCGCAAAAGTGTGGTAGAGTATGTTGGTAGGCTTGATGTTCTGTGTGGTAGGCTCTACTATATAGGAATGACAAAGTAGGAAACATTGTCTTAGCCGTTTGTAGAGTTTAGTAGACTTTATGTGAGGTGTGTGGTTAACCTTATACTTGATGGATAGACTTGTTTATTTTATTGGTAGAATATGTGGTGGACTTAGCAAAGGTTTTGACCTTATGATTGATAGACTAAATTTGATTTGCTTGTCTCTCATTTTCTGTTTGAAGGTGTAGTAGACATTGCAAGTTTTGTGGTAGACGATTATACTTGTTAATGGTTTCGACTTTGTTACATAAGGATTAGTAGAGATCACAAAAGTGTGGTAGAGTATGTTGGTAGGCTTGATTTTCTGTGTGGAAGGCTCTACTATAAAGGAATGACAAAGTAGTCAACATTGTCTTAGCAATTTGTAGAATTTAGTAGACTTTATGTGAGGTGTGGTTAACCTTATACTTGATTGATAGACTGGTCTATTTTATTGGTAGAATATGTGGTGGACTTAGCAAAGGTTTTAACCTTATGATTCATAGACTAAATTTTATTTGCTTGTCTCTCATTTTATGTTTGAAGGTGTAGTAGACATTGCAAGTTTTGTGGTAGACGCTTGTACTTGTTAATTGTTTCAACTCTGTTACATAAGGATTAGTAGAGATCGCAAAAGTGTTGTAGAGTATGTTGGTAGGCTTGATTTTCTGTGTGGTAGGGCTCTACTATAAAGGAATGACAAAGTAGTAAACATTGTCTTAGCAATTTGTAGAATTTAGTAGACTTTATGTGAGGTGTGGTTTAACCCTTATACTTGATTGATAGACTTGTCTATTTTATTGGTAGAATATGTGGTGGACTTAGCAAAGGTTTTAACCTTATGATTCATAGACTAAATTTTATTTGCTTGTCCTCTCATTTTATGTTTGAAGGTGTAGTAGACATTGCAAGTTTTGTGGTAGACGCTTGTACTTGTTAATTGTTTCAACTCTGTTACATAAGGATTAGTAGAGGATCGCAAAAGGTGCGGGTAGAGTATGTTGGTAGGCTTGATGTTCTGTGTGGTAGGCTCTACTATAAAGGAATGACAAAGTAGTAAACATTGTCTTAGCAATTTGTAGAATTTAGTAGACCTTTATGTGAGGTGTGGTTAACCTTATACTTGATTGATAGACTTGTCTATTTTATTGGTTAGAATATGTGGTGGACTTAGCAAAGGTTTTTAACCCTTATGATTCATAGCCTAAATTTTATTTGCTTGTCTCTCATTTTATGTTTGAAGGTGTAGTAGACATTGCAAGTTTTTTGGTAGACGCTTTGTACTTGTTAATTGTTTCAACTCTGTTACATAAAGATTAGTAGAGATCGCAAAAGTGTGGTAGAGTATGTTGGTAGGCTTGATGTTCTGTGTGGTAGGCTCTACTATAAAGGAATGACAAAGTAGTAAACATTGTCTTAGCATTTTGTAGAATTTAGTAGACTTTATGTGAGGTGTGGTTAACCTCTATACTTGATTGATAGACTTGTCTATTTTATTGGTAGAATATGTGGTGGACTTAGCAAAGGGTTTTAACCTTATGATTCATAGACTAAATTTTATTTGCTTCTCTCTCATTTTATGTTTGAAGGTGTAGTAGACATTGCAAGTTTTGTGGTAGACGCTTGTACTTGTTAATTGTTTCAACTCTGTTACATAAAGATTAGTAGAGATCGCAAAAGTGTGGGTAGAGTATGTTGGTAGGCTTGATGTTCTGTGTGGTAGGCTCTACTATAAAGGAATGACAAAGTAGTAAACATTGTCTTAGCATTTTGTAGAATTTAGTAGACTTTATGTGAGGTGTGGTTAACCTTATCCCTTGATTGATAGACTCGTGTCTATTTTTATTGGTAGAATATGTGGTGGACTTAGCAAAGGTTTTAACCTTATGATTCATAGACTAAATTTTATTTGCTTCTCTCTCATTTTATGTTTGAAGGTGTAGTAGACATTGCAAGTTTTGTGGTAGACGCTTGTACTTGTTAATTGTTTCAACTCTGTTACATAAGGATTAGTAGAGATCACGAAGTGTGGTATGAGTATGTTGGTAGGCTTGATGTTCTGTGTGGTAGGCTCTACTATAAAGGAATGACAAAGTAGGAAACATTGTCTTAGCCGTTTGTAGAGTTTAGTAGACTTTATGTGAGGTGTGGTTAACCTTATATTACTTGATTGATAGACTTGTCTATTTTATTGGTAGAATATGTGTGGTGGACTTAGCAAAGGTTTTTAACCTTATGATTGATAGACTAAATTTGATTTGCTTGTCTCTCATTTTATGTTTGAAGGTGTAGTAGACATTGCAAGTTTTGTGGTAGACGCTTGTACTTGTTAATTGTTTCAACTCTGTTACATAAGGATTAGTAGAGATCGCAAAAGTGTTGTAGAGTATGTTGGTAGGCTTGATTTTCTGTGTGGTAGGCTCTACTATAAAGGAATGACAAAGTAGTAAACATTGTGCTTAGCAATTTGTAGAATTTAGTAGACTTTATGTGAGGTGTGGTTAACCTTATACTTGATTGATAGGACTTGTCTATTTTATTGGTAGAATATGTGGTGGACTTAGCAAAGGTTTTAACCTTATGATTCATAGACTAAATTTTATTTGCTTGTCTCTCATTTTATGTTTGAAGGTGTAGTAGACATTGCAAGTTTTGTGGTAGACGCTTGTACTTGTTAATTGTTTCAACTCTGTTACATAAGGATTAGTAGAGATCGCAAAAGTGCGGTAGAGTAATGTTGGTAGGCTTGATGTTCTGTGTGGTAGGCTCTACTATAAAGGAATGACAAAGTAGTAAACATTGTCTTAGCAATTTGTAGAATTTAGTAGACTTTATGTGAGGTGTGGTTAACCTTATACTTGATTGATAGACTTGTCTATTTTATTGGTAGAATATGTGGTGACTTAGCAAAGGTTTTAACCTTATGATTCATAGCCTAAATTTTATTTGCTTGTCTCTCATTTTATGTTTGAAGGTGTAGTAGACATTGCAAGTTTTTTGGTAGACGCTTGTACTTGTTAATTGTTTCAACTCTGTTACATAAAGATTAGTAGAGATCGCAAAAGTGTGGTAGAGTATGTTGGTAGGCTTGATGTTCTGTGTGGTAGGCTCTACTATAAAGGAATGACAAAGTAGTAAACATTGTCTTAGCATTTTGTAGAATTTAGTAGACTTTATGTGAGGTGTGGTTAACCTTATACTTGATTGATAGACTTGTCTATTTTATTGGTAGAATATGTGGTGGACTTAGCAAAGGTTTTAACCTTATGATTCATAGACTAAATTTTATTTGCTTCTCTCTCATTTTATGTTTGAAGGTGTAGTAGACATTGCAAGTTTTTGTGGTAGACGCTTGTACTTGTTAATTGTTTCAACTCTGTTACATAAAGATTAGTAGAGATCGCAAAAGTGTGGTAGAGTATGTTGGTAGGCTTGATGTTCTGTGTGGTAGGCTCTACTATAAAGGAATGACAAAGTAGTAAACATTGTCTTAGCATTTTGTAGAATTTAGTAGACTTTATGTGAGGTGTGGTTAACCTTATCCTTGATTGATAGACTTGTCTATTTTATTGGTAGAATATGTGGTGGACTTAGCAAAGGTTTTAACCTTATGATTCATAGACTAAATTTTATTTGCTTCTCTCTCATTTTATGTTTGAAGGTGTAGTAGACATTGCAAGTTTTGTGGTAGACGCTCTGTACTTGTTAATTGTTTCAACTCTGTTACATAAGGATTAGTAGAGATCACGAAAGTGTGGTAGAGTATGTTGGTAGGCTTGATGTTCTGTGTGGTAGGCTCTACTATAAAGGAATGACAAAGTAGGAAACATTGTCTTAGCCGTTTGTAGAGTTTAGTAGACTTTATGTGAGGTGTGGTTAACCTTATACTTGATTGATAGACTTGTCTATTTTATTGGTAGAATATGTGGTGGACTTAGCAAAGGTTTTAACCTTATGATTGATAGACTAAATTTGATTTGCTTGTCTCTCATTTTCTGTTTGAAGGTGTAGTAGACATTGCAAGTTTTGTGGTAGATGATTATACTTGTTAATGGTTTCGACTTTGTTACATAAGGAATTAGTAGAGATCACAAAAGTGTGGTAGAGTATGTTGGTAGGCTTGATTTTCTGTGTGGAAGGCTCTACTATAAAGGAATGACAAAGTAGTAAACATTGTCTTAGCAATTTGTAGAATTTAGTAGACTTTATGTGAGGTGTGGTTAACCTTATACTTGATTGATAGACTTGTCTATTTTATTGGGTAGAATATGTGGTGGACTTAGCAAAGGTTTTAACCTTATGATTGATAGACTAAATTTGATTTGCTTGTCTCTCATTTTCTGTTTTGAAGGTGTAGTAGACTTTGCAAGTTTCGTGGTAGACGCTTGTACTTGTTAATTGTTTCAACTCTGTTACATATGGATTAGTAGAGATCGCAAAAGTGTGGTAGAGTATGTTGGTAGGCTTGATGTTCTGAGTGGTAGGCTCTACTATAAAGGAATGACAAAGTAGGAAACATTGTCTTAGCCGTTTGTAGAGTTTAGTAGACTTTATGTGAGGTGTGGTTAACCTTATACTTGATTGATAGACTTGTCTATTTTATTGGTAGAATATGTGGTGGACTAAGCAAAGGTTTTAACCTTATGATTGATAGACTAAATTTGATTTGCTTGTCTCTCATTTTATGTTTGAAGGTGTAGTAGACATTGCAAGTTTTGTGGTAGACGCTTGTAGTTGTTAATTGTTTCAACTCTGTTACATAAGGATTAGTAGAGATCGCAAAAGTGTGGTAGAGTATGTTGGTAGGCTTGATGTTCTGAGTGGTAGGCTCTACTATAAAGGAATGACAAAGTAGGAAACATTGTCTTAGCCGTTTGTAGAGTTTAGTAGACTTTATGTGAGGTGTGGTTAACCTTATACTTGATGGATAGACTTGTCTATTTTATTGGTAGAATATGTGGTGGACTTAGCAAAGGTTTTAACCTTATGATTGATAGACTAAATTTTATTTGCTTCTCTCTCATTTTATGTTTCAAGGTGTAGTAGACATTGCAAGTTTTGTGGTAGACGCTTGTACTTGTTAATTGTTTCAACTCTGATACATAAGGATTAGTAGAGATCGCAAAAGTGTGGTAGAGTATGTTGGTAGGCTTGATGTTCTGTGTGGTAGGCTCTACTATATAGGAATGACAAAGTAGGAAACATTGTCTTAGCCCGTTTGTAGAGTTTAGTAGACTTTATGTGAGGTGTGGTTAACCTTATACTTGATGGATAGACTTGTCTATTTTATTGGTAGAATATGTGGTGGACTTAGCAAAGGTTTTGACCTTATGATTGATAGACTAAATTTGATTTGCTTGTCTCTCATTTTCTGTTTGAAGGTGTAGTAGACATTGCAAGTTTTGTGGTAGACGATTATACTTGTTAATCGGTTTCGACTTTGTTACATAAAGGATTAGTAGAGATCACAAAAGTGTGGTTAGAGTATGTTGGTAGGCTTGATTTTCTGTGTGGGAAGGCTCTACTATAAAGGAATGACAAAGTAGTCAACATTTGTCTTAGCAATTTGTAGAATTTAGTAGACTTTATGTGAGGTGTGGTTAACCTTATACTTGATTGATAGACTTGTCTATTTTATTGGTAGAATATGTGGTGACTTAGCAAAGGTTTTAACCTTATGATTCATAGACTAAATTTTTATTTGCTTGTCTCTCATTTTATGTTTGAAGGTGTTAGTAGACATTGCAAGTTTGTGGTAGACGCTTGTACTTGTTAATTGTTTCAACTCTGTTACATAAGGATTAGTAGAGATCGCAAAAGTGTTGTAGAGTATGTTGGTAGGCTTGATTTTCTGTGTGGTAGGCTCTACTATAAAGGAATGACAAAGTAGTAAACATTGTCTTAGCAATTTGTAGAATTTAGTAGACTTTATGTGAGGTGTGGTTAACCTTATACTTGATTGATAGACTTGTCTATTTTATTGGTAGAATATGTGTGGACTTAGCAAAGGTTTTAACCTTATGATTCATAGACTAAATTTTATTTGCTTGTCTCTCATTTTATGTTTGAAGGTTGTAGTAGACATTGCAAGTTTTGTGGTAGACGCTTGTACTTGTTAATTGTTTTCAACTCTGTTACATAAGGATTAGTAGAGATCGCAAAAGTGCGGTAGAGTATGTTGGTAGGCTTGATGTTCTGTGTGGTAGGCTCTACTATAAAGGAATGACAAAGTAGTAAAACATTGTCTTAGCAATTTGTAGAATTTAGTAGACTTTATGTGAGGTGTGGTTAACCTTATACTTGATTGATAGACTTGTCTATTTTATTGGTAGAATATGTGGTGGACTTAGACAAAGGTTTTAACCTTATGATTGATAGACTAAATTTTATTTGCTTCTCTCTCATTTTATGTTTCAAGGTGTAGTAGACATTGCAAGTTTTGTGGTAGACGCTTTGTACTTGTTAATTGTTTCAACTCTGATAC
>JAKUCM010004613.1:0-12488 GCA_023374145.1 Lepidium sativum | reverse complement strand
GAGCCTTCTGAAATCTGCGCTGGCTCTTTCTCCTCTCCCCCTGAAATTTCTGTTGCTCCTTCTGCTTCGGTGACTCAAGTCCCATTTGTAGTTGAAGCTGTTTCGGCTACTGTTATCCTTCTTGTAGTTGCAGCTTCTATTGCTATTCCCCAATCTAGCTCTACTACACTAATTCAAGATGTAGCAAACACTAATTTAGACAAAGCTTCTTCTAAAGCTCAAATTGACTCCAAATCAAGCTGGAAAAATTTAGTAAACTCTCCAAGCACCAAAATGCAATAGAGAGGAGTCCCTTTCTTGTCAGAATCGGCGGAACTCTGTGTCAAGCTCCATGATGAAGTTGTCACCAAAAATAAGAACTGATGGGCAAGCTTTAGCTTGGCTCAGTTTCACGATACCCCTCATTCTCCAGGTGCTCTTCACGCTATTACAAATAGTATATGGAGCCGAAAACTTAGAGATATCATTGACTCTTCTGTAACGGATCAATCATTCTTGATTCGAATCCCATCTGCTGCTACTCGTCAAAGGGTCTTGGCTCAAGGAATTTGGCATATACAAAACCAATTCATGTTTGTTGGGAAATGGGAACTAGGAATTGAACCTGAAATCCTTGTCCTCACCTCAGTTCCAGTCTGGTTGGAATTCCACAACCTCCCAGCTCAATATTACTATGTCCCAGCTGTGGAGCATAATAGCGGGAATGATTGGGAAGCCGCTCCATCTTCACCATGCTACAAAAAATATGTCAAACCTCCAAGTTTCTCGGGTTTTCACAGTTATCGACCCAACTAAGCCGCTGCCTGAAGCACTTAATGTTCAAGTCTCTTCGGGGAAAATTAAAAGAATAGAAGTCTCATGCCCTTGGCTTCCACCTACTTGCGAATTCTGTAAACAGGTTGGTTAAGAACCGGCAGAGTGTCAACTCTAATAAGGGATCTTTGGTGTTTAAAGACCCTCTTGATCTGGTAGTTAAAAAGCAACACATCCAGCTACTTTTTTTCAAAAAAGGGAAGGAAATTTTTAACTCCTCCTCTTCGGATGGAGAACACAGCTCTCCATATAGCCTTTGCTATGATGAGAAATTTATGGAAGTCCTCCAAAAAGCGGCAAAAACAGCTAGCCAAGAAAGGTTCTAAGCGGGGCTCTGCCCCCAAACACTAACTATTATATTAATGGTGGATATTTTTTGTTGGAATGTAAGAAGATTCAACGATCTCGTTAAGCGCGTATGCTTTAAACGTTGGTTTAAGCACAACAAGGCGCCTTTGGTAGTATTATTAAAATGAGAGTGCAACAAAGTAACTCGCTCAGTATTTTTCAATCTACCTTTCCGGATAGGTGTTTTGTCTGTAATTATGAATTTGCTGAGCTTGGTAGGATTTGGATCACTTGGGAGTCGACTACGTTGGTTACAGTTATCTTCAAGTCAAACCAGATTATCAGTTGTATAGTGCAGCTTCCTTATATGAAGTATGACTCGTTGCATCTTTTGTTTATGCATCTAATTGCGAGAATGACAGGAAACAATTATGGGGAGACCTTATTTCAGTTCATTCAGATCCTAGAACGCTTAACAAAACATGTGTCACTCTAGGATATTTTAACGGATCACTAAATCCAATTGATGATGCCAGCCTGTCAATAAGAATCTCAAGAGGAATGAAAGACTTCCGAGATTGTCTTGCAGCAAGTAGTCTTTTCGACCTCACATATAGGTGAAACCATTTGACATGGTGGAATTTCAAGATAATGTTATTGCCAAAAATCTGGACCGCATTTTGATCAATGAAAGTTGTATTCATACCTATCTTTTTATCCTTTGGTGTCTTTGACGATCCTCTCATGCCAGACCACTCCCCCATCATGTGTTCACTTTGGAGAATTCCGAGCTCCTGTAAATTATCCATTTCGCTGCTCCAACTTTATCACTCTTCATCCAGATTTTCTCAGTAGAGTTAAAGATGTGTGGGAGGAGTTAACAGTCTTTGGAACAGCAATGTTTACCTTCGTTAAGAAGCTCAAATCGATGAAGAGAGTAATGAAAACCATCAACAGTAGTCACTACGCTGACTTGGAAATGAGAGTTGCTGAAGCTTTACAAGACCTTGTACGCTGCCAATCCCTCTTACTAGCTTCTCCATCTAATGACAAGGTGATAGCGGAGAAAAAGGCTCATAAAATATGGTTTGACTTGGCCACAACAGAGGAGAGGTTTCTCAAGCAGAAAGCCTGAGTGCATTGGGTTCAAGTGGTGATATAAACTCTAAATACTTCCACAAATGTTGACAGCTAGAAGGTCTTCTAATCAGATCTTCTACTTGTGTGATGAGAATGACTTCAAACTTGAGGAACCTGAGGAGATCAAAAACCATTGTGTGAACTATTTCACAAACATTTTAGGTGGCGTCACTCACCCAATAAGTCCGGATACAGTTAATGATGTTTGTAGACTCACAAAGTTCTGTTGTACTCAACAGATGAAAGATATGCTAAGATCTCCTTTCCCTCCTTCAGAAAAAAAGATGCATTGTTTACTCTTCCAAATAATAAGTCACCAGGACCGGATGGGTTCACCTCTGAATTCTTTAAGAGAGCATGGGCTGTTGTTGGAACTGACTTCACAAATGCGGTACTGGATTTTTTAGAAATGGAAAACTACTTAAGCAGTTAAATCCCACATCTATTACCTTGGTTCCAAAGAAGCTGGGAGCAGATAAGATTATTATTTCAGACCAATCTCCTGTTGCAATGTGATGTACAAAGTCATCTCAATGTTGCTGGCATGACGTCTTCAATCTCTTTTACCAACATTGATCAGCAACTCCCAATCTGCATTTGTCAAAGGCAGGTTACTAGTGGAGAACGTTCTGATGGCCACAGAATTTGTGCAGGGGTTTAATCGCAAAAACACATCAAGAAGAGGCCTCTTGAAAATAGTTTGAAAAAGGCTTTTGATATGGTCAAATGGGATTTCATCCTCACCTCAATGAGAGCTGCTGGTTTTCCGGATATGTTCTTGCACTAGATAGCAGAATGTTTGATGACTACCTCTTTCTCAGTTTTGATAAACGGCAGTCTATGTGGTTTCTTCAAAGAGACTAGATGGTTGAGGCAAGGAAACCCTTTATCTCATTCAGTATTTGTTATTGCCATAGAAGTTTTTGGAAATCTTTTACAGGAATAATTTTCTACTCACCGCATTGGTTAGCATCCTCAAGCTAAGGACCCCAAGATTACTCATCTTGCTTTTGCGGATGATCTAATGGTTTTTTTTGATGGTTCGCCATAATCTCTTCATGGTATCACCTCTGCTCTCGATAATTTCCAGCTTATGTATGGACTGGTAATGAATAAAGAAAAAACTTCCTTGTTCTCGGTGGGTTTAAATGTCAGCAAATCAGATGTGGTTTACTCTTTTGGATATAGTAAAGGCTCTCTACTAGTTCGGTACCTTGGTCTTCCCCTCATGTATAGGAAGCTGAGAATGTCTGAATATTCCCTCTTATTGATGCAATTTCTGCAAGGTTTAATAACTGGACAAATAAAACTTTGTCATTCGCAGGTCACCTACAATTACTTAAGTCTGTGATTTACAGCTACCTAAAATTTTGGTGCTCGGCTTTTTGTTTCCCTAAAGGCTATATTAAGAAGATAGAAAAGTTGTGCAATCGTTTCCTTTGGTCTAGCCAAACTGATAATAGAACTAATGCAAAAGTTGCTTGGAAAGAAGTTTGCCTTCACTGGCTATTATTTTCCTATAGTGGCTCCCTTTGGGTAGCTTGGAACAAAAAACATAGGTTGAACAAGTCATCATTTTGGGCCTTAAAAGCAACTCAGTCACACTCGTGGATATGGACCACTTTGCTTAACCTCCGAAGCATTGCCAAGAGGTTCCTCACTTGTGAAATTGGAAATGGAGAAACAGCTAGCTACTGGTTGGATAATTGGAGCAACGCTGGTCCCTTAATAGAGCTTACAAGATCTCACGGGCCTCAAATTATGGGCATTCCAATCACAGCTTGAAGGATGTATTAATCAGGACCTGGTTCTCCCCTCAACCAGAAGCAGAAATGTAAATGTTCGTATCTTGCGAGAGCATTTGATGCGGTCTCAGGTACCTCTCCTCTCTCTAGGGAATGACCTCTGTTCCTGGAACACTTCTACCAGCTCCAAAGGTAAATTCTCCTCAAGGAAAACCTGGAACAATCTGTAACCTTTATATGCTCCTGTCTCTCTGGAAAAATGCGTCTGGTTCAAAGGATATGTTCCAAAACATGCTTTCCATTTCTGGGTCTCGACCATTTTTGAGTGAATGTTAAGTTATGCCTACAACATGTAAACAATCCGGCATCCATTTTCCGGTAGGTAGTCGATGTTGCTCAGTAATGACAGTTGGATTGTATCAGTTCTCCATGTTTCATCAAATTAAAAGTCTCCCCAGGACTCTTTTATCTTTCCATATAATGCCCAAAACTTTAATGATTTCAAACTGATACCTTTTTCAGAATCATGCATTTGTGCATTTCTACTGCCTGATGATCTTCAAGCTAACAAGAATGTTGATTCATGTGGTCAAAATATTCTTAATTTGGGTGAAAAGTCAAAACAAATTAACTGACAGATCGTGAATTAGGTCATCTTAAGACAAAAAGTTACCAAACTCAAACATTCAACTAATCATCCAAAGTCCACATTAGAAAATTCAAGGACGATCTCTCTCTTTCGTATACAACAAGATATTGATTATTATATTTAAATCTAAGTCCCTGAATAAAAAGATATATTTTCCAAAATTATTAATTTCAGACAATCAAACACAAAGGCAAAGACTTGTAAGCAAATCCTCTGGTTTGTGCTCATAAGCTTTTTCCTACCTTTGCAAAACTAGTGTGTGTGACAACTGAGTAATCCGTGAATTTACTTGTGACAAGCAGATCTATTCCTTGTTCTGCTGATGATGCCTCAAGCATTGAGATGAATCCTTGTCGAAGGAAACCAAACTGTAAACAGAGTATTATAATCTTACTTGCTGAACACATAAAGACAATGGACAGTGGAAACAGTTTGGTTTAGACGAATCTCTGTTTATTGTCCATGCTTAATAATCTCTAATCGTATAACAGAACTTTTAGTTTATGGATCGTTTTGTATTCATCGAGGAGATAAACTAGTAATAGTTGCATCATCTACGGAACAGAGAGCAAGAGTATCCACAGATGGACCCACTTCTTCTCTTTTTTCATGCCTACTCCTAAAGAAAAATCCAGGTGGTCTAGGCACGGCGAGAGGAATCGAGCTAGCAGTGAGCATTTGGACGACTGCTGACATGTTTGGACGATCTTCGGCATCTTCTTGCACACATAGTAAACCGATATGGATACACCTGGTGAGTTCATTTCTTTGATAATTTTCACCAAAAGATGGATCCACAAGCTCCAATGGCGACCCATTGTTCTATAGCCTCCAAGTCTATTTAACATTTTAGAAGGTTAGATTTTGGTCACTTTCATATAAAGCAAAACAAATTTGAAAATTTTAAGGCTGTATACTCACATATGAAACCAAGTTGCCAACGCTAGTATCCATTTGATAGAGACTACTGTTCTTCGTGCCACTTATTATAATCTCAAGAACTAACACCCCAAAACTATACACATCTGATTTCATGGAGAATTGGCCGTACATCGCATACTCGGGAGACATATAACCACTGCCACAATACTAATACTGTTACATCAATAGAAGCGTATTATAATATGGATAGGCAATATATGACAAAATAAAAACTTACTAGGTTCCAACCACTCTTCTTGTATTGGCTTCTGTTTGTTCAATCACAAAAATTCTTGCCATTCCAAAATCTGCAACTTTCGGCTTCATATCAGTATCCAAAAGGATGTTACCTGCTTTGAGGTCTCGATGTATGATTGTAAGTCGTGAATCTTGATGAAGATAAAGAGTTCCTCTAGCAATTCCTCCAATGATCTTGTACCGTCTTGTCCAATCAAGCTGCATTCGCATTGTAGAGTCTGTACATGTGTATTTAAAAATGTTAGAAACAAAGAATGCATGGCATGCAATTTGAGACTCTATCTTGGGCTAAGTGTAAAATTAACTGACCAAAAAGAAAGTAATCGAGGCTTTTGTTAGGAACAAACTCGTAGACAAGTATCTTCTCTTCCCCTTCCAAACAATAACCAAGCAGCCTTACCAAGTTTCTATGTTGAAGCTTTGCTACAACAATAACTTCGTTTTCAAACTCTCTAGCACCTTGTCCTGATGTCTTCGATAGCCTCTTCACTGCAACTTGTACTCCATTAGAAAACGTACCCTACAAGAGTAATTCATTTATAACAACAGATAGCATAAGTGTAAGAATTGACAGTAAGCTATGAAAAGGAAGTACTCAAATGCAATTCTCTAGAAATTAGTACTTTTTCACAACTAAATGTTCAAAGTATTTGTGGGGGATTTGATTTGAAAATAGGGAGGTAATTTTCATAGTTTGGATTGTGGTGACCCAAATTAGGTTATTCTGGTTCTGAATAGAAAACTAATGTAAGTAAAGACTTAGTCAAACACCTCACCGCTCTCTTGTTTTCGATATCAATATGACACTTGTTTTAATTCAAAGCCGAGAGAGTTATGAGGTGTTTGACAACGTTTTACAGAACTTTGAACACTCTCAAGGTTCAAAACTCTAAACTAATTCTTAATGTATTATTCACAATTTGTATTTGTAATACCTTATAAACTTCACCGAATCCACCTTGACCTAGCTTGTTACTAAGCAAAAAGTTATCTGTTGCTGCCTCAATTGTCTTGAAATCAAACTGAAGTGAGCCTGCAGTCCTCTCTCTCGATTTTTTTTTTTTTTTTTTTTTTTTTTTTTTTTAAAGATAAGAACAGAGCAGACTATTCATTCGACGTGGAAAAAGATGAGGAGATATTTTCTTGTGTCTTTACCTCCTTGTACTGGTTCCAACTCATAGGTCGTCCTTGCTTTTTTAGCCCAAACACACAAAATAGCTACGAAAAGAAGGAAATTGGCAGTGATAGAAACAACAGCAATTATTATGATAGTGGATTTTCCGCCTTTTCCTGTATTGATAGAAACAATTTCTTTCAGAACACTTGTAAACTCTTGTTTGAGAAAAAGGAAATCTGGGATGTCTATAAGAAAAATTGCATGGAAATATGTAATCAAAGAAAAGCGACTGTTCAGACCAGGTCGTGGTGAAGGAATTGAAACCGGAGGAGGAGGTGAATCCAGATGCGGCTGAGGTGGTCTAACGTTGGACTCGTTAAAAAACGGCGGTGAACCTCGAATCGTAAACCACAGCTCGGCACAATAATTCTTCCCCCAGTTTTGTCAGTGTTCGATAATCGATTGATGATCCCTTGCAGGCAACGAAAGCACTCTTGTGTCGTCAGATCAGGAATACACTGAACCAGTCCGTAATATTCTGGAAAGGAAAATAGGCTTTTCTGGTACCGAATTTTTGAGAACTTCTCGATGCCTCGTTGGCAAGTTGCTTCATGGTGGGAAGCACCATGTCTCTGTACTCTTTTTGGTTCGATGTAACATTATCAGTGTTAAACAAGGTAATTTCTCTATCCGTGAAGGTGGAGAGAATATTCGGGTTAGAGTATCTAAGCATACACTGATCGTAATAGAGCGCTACCTCGCTCCTATTCGGACACCGAGTTAAGGTTTCCTTGACGGCAAATGCGACGCAGCTACGGCAAACTTCGGGAGAGACGTCTCCACGGCAATAGAAAAGTCCGGTGATTCTGTTGGTGGCTTGCCCGACGGTAGCGTTTTGGAATCCGCTAGAGTAAGAAGCATCGCGGGAAGAATTTAGAGAAGACAAAAGGGTTTCGAGGTTGGAGGCTAAAGTGCTAGGCCTCGTATAAGTTGTTGTCTCCGGACAGATATTGGTACACGTAATTGGGATCTAGAACAGATCTTACTATATAATCAGAGTATCTGAGCGTACACGTATCGTAAAAGATTGTGACATCTTTCCCATTTGGACACCGATTTAAGATGTCGTTCACTGCAAATGCGACGCAGCTGCGGCAAACTTCAAGCGACACGTCATCACGGCAATCGAGAAGTCCGGTGACTTTATCGGGAAATTTCCCGACGAAAGCATTGTCGGATCTGGTAGAGTAGGAGGCGTTGGGAGAAGATAGTAAGGACAAAAGGTTTCTAAGATTGGTAAAGTAAGTGCTCTCTATTGAATAAGTTATTGTATTCGAACAGCTGCGGTACATGTAAGTGGGAACATGAGCAAAAACTCTGAAGCTAGTGAGAAAAGAGAAAAGGAAAAATACGATGAATGAAGGGTAAGAAGACATTATCGGTCCTGCCAAAATTTGTGTTTTTCCATCACTCCCATAGGTGAAATAAATTGATTTTGTTCTCTCTGTGATAGCTTAGCGTGAAACAGAGAATGCCTTTGTTTGTGAAGAGTGAGTGACTACTAAAAGTCAAAGTCAATGTAAACGGTACTGTTTTTTTTTTTTTTTTGATAAAGAAAATGGTACTGTTGTAGTTGTATAGAAAAAACTGTAAAACTCGAGCTTAGGCGGAAGGCGGGAAGGTAGGAGAACCAAACAAGAATAACCAAAAAATAAAGCGATTGTTACACATAAGAATAATAACTTTTGTTTACTAATCAAACATTTTTGGTTATGTTTTTTCTCTAGAATTTTGCCGGAAATGCTGAATATTTCTTCTTTTCTAGATTTGATTTGCCTAAGGACTTGTCAACCTTTAAGATTATGCTAATTCATGAAAAGGATGTTTTGATGTGTAGCAAATTTCTATGGAAGAAAAAAAATTTCAGCTTTATTTTTGTCTTCATTTGTGGTCAAAATATCTTCCCTTTAGCGTATACAAGTCGATTGATTGGCATCAAAAATAAAGAATGTTCACGTATTGTCGTATTGGTATTCAGTCTTATATACATTGATGATCTTTTTGTTAAACTTTGAATACAAACACTATATTTATGCGTAAACAAGAATAATAACTTTATTATTAGATTCAACAAACATATATATATATATATATATAAATGGAATATCTTGATTCTTCACTACCTCCAGATTAATTTGGATATATATTTTCTTCAATGTGCGAATCGATCTTCTCAGATTAACGAGATCCTATTTCCTTGTTCGATCAACACACTGATTCTCTATTTCTTTATATTGACGCATTGTATTCAGTTAGCGATCCTTTCTTTGGGCCTTTCGTGGACCTTCTTAAAACCAAGGTCTTGTTCGTTTGCTGGTCGATGGTGACCGCGACCAAAACATGTTCGTTTTGTGGTCGCTGGTTCAGCGACCGGCTGCAGCGACTAGTCGCCAGTGACCAGCGTTTATAATTTTCGATCGCTATTTAAAACAACGATATGCGGCGACTAGAATTCAAAATTACTAATTTACCCTTATTTTTTTAGTGAACTCACAAATTAACCTAAACCTAAAATGAGAACAAGGCCGAAATCGTTCTTCTCCTTCTTCAACGCCGTTTCTTTTCAGAGCACATGGAACAAGCTTTTCTGATTGTTTCAACGAGATCTCATCACTAAGGATTCGTCATTTCCATAATATTTCTTCCTTGCTTCGATTATTTCGTCAGTTAGTCTGATTCGTTATATTTTGTGGTCGCTGGTTCAGCGACCAGTCGCCAGTGACCAGCGTTTACAATTTTTGATCGCTATTTAAAACAACGATATGCGGCGACTAGAATTCAAAATTACTAATTTACCCTTATTTTTTTAGTGAACTCACAAATTAACCTAAACCTAAAATAAGAACAAGGCCGAAATCGTTCTTCTCCTTCTTCAACGCCGTTTCTTTTCAGAGCACATGGAACAAGCTTTTCTGATTCTTTCAGCGAGATCTCATCACTAAGGATTCGTCATTTCCATAATATTTCTTCCTTGCTTCGATTATTTCGTCACTTAGTCTGATTCGTTATATTTCTTTCTTTATTCCTTTTGCTGCTTTTTAGCTTGCAATTTGATTTCAGATATGACATGCAGTTTATGTTGAATTGTTCTGTCCATCAGATTTTCTCTAAATTGTGACATGTCGAACTTAGTTTCACAGAAATGGGTTTAGTCATTGATAGATCACCTGCATGAGTTTTCGATATACCTTTTTCAAACTAATCTACCTTGCATGTGTGCATATTGATTGATGTCCATGGGGAAGAGTGGTGATTAGAGCTTTCTCAATCTATATTAGATTTGTCTTTTGGTTTCAGGTTTGATCTCTCTTCTCCGTTATTTGTGTTTAGATGCATATGATTAATAGTGAAATATCTCATGATTGATCATACTTCTTTGTCGGTAAAACACCTAACTTTTTTATTTTCTAAATTTGAAACACAATCTTATGATCCTTGTCATTGTAGAAGTATAATGATTGTCATTTTGTTTATTGATTGATACTTAAACTGGACTATGTTCATTTTACTTAAGAACATCTTTATACTTATGAGCATAAAATAAAAGCAAAAAAGATTCATTATTTTTGTCCACAAATAATACTTTGTTTGACAACTATATGGTAAGAGCATAAGAGTAAATCAACCCCATTAAACTTCAAGGGTGAGAGTTGAAAAGAGCTTGTGAGTTACTTCTTTTAGACAGCATATAATGGGTATAAAAATATTAAAATGCTACTTCAGCAAACTACATAAAGGAGAATGAATTAATTTTCCCTTTTGGGTATCAGTTGCTTAACAAGGCTAATATATTGACCAATATCTTTAACGTGGTATGTGGATATATTATTATTGCTAACTGGTCATATCATCACATATGATTGATACCGAGTTGTATATGTGGTTTCGCCGTCCTAGTATCACTTGTAGTTGTTTCATATGAAACATATGCTTAGTTTTTCATATAAATCAATGTGTATCATTTAGAATAGTATTACTTGTTGATTTATTCTTCATTCGTTTCCTGTGGTTGTACATGTGTGGCTAGATTGATGTTAGTATCATTGGGCTGATGTTTAGTTTCAGAGGATTTACATGATGTGTTAGATATTAAAGTTTTGATCATTTACTTCAATTTTTTGTCGATTTCTTAGTACAGAAGCATACTCGAGAACTCATTATTAGTTGTTGAATATTTATTTGCATTTGTTAGGGTAAGTAGAATGTGACCGTAATAACAGTGCCTGATTCAAATCTAGTGGAGTATTTAGAGACCTTTTGTGATGCGTACTCATCATAAAATGATGTTATACAATATTTGTTGTAAAACTGATCACTGTTAAAAATCTAGTGGTTCATATTCTTACTGGGTTTTGTTTTGAACACCTCTTAAAAGAAGCTGCATCTCAAGCTTCTTCTTGTCATCCTTCTGTTTCAGAGGTAATCTTCCTCAAGTTCACTTCTCTTTCCGTGAGCTTTCTTTAGTGCTTTCTTCGTGAACTCCATTTGAAGGTAATAGACCTTTAAGATCTGATATAACTGAGCATATTTGGTTGTATGTTCATTTCCTACCACATTTTTGCATATATATGATTCTTGACACCTGACAGATATATCACCTATATGTTACTTTCATGTTTTCTTGATAGACTTAGATAAGATATATATCAGAGCATTCACGTTTTCTCAAAGCTGCGATTTAAGGAAGTTGAACCCTTGAAGGTAATATCATGAACTAGTTGTTTTACATTAGTATGTTTAGTGTTATGTCTTTTAGGATAAGTGACTGAATCAATCGATGATATAATTTAACAACTGTTTGAGCTTAAGGAATTTTAGAGCATAGTGTAATAGTGATCTTACATCTGAGCTGATTACGACTCTAAATAACATAAAAAAGGTGTTTCCTTGATCAAATGTAGACTGAATTGTAGAATTTATCTTACTCAAAACTCATTCTGTGTTGGTAAAATGATCTTCATGTTTTTATTCCTGTACATTTTACTAGTTTCTGAGGCATTAAGAGAACCAATTGTTGTTATTTTTGTTTTCTTTATCTTCTCAGGTATCCGAAATAAATATGTTCTCACTTTGAAATCGTCATTTGGGCTTTTCTTATGTTTACTTACGACACTTATATTCCTCTCATAATATCTGCATCGTCATTACTATTGTAAGCACTCCAAATTGGATTTCTTTTTCCTGACATTGTTCATCTGATTTTTTCTTCCTTGCGTTGGGATATGTTAGAAGAACTCTGTCATTTTCTTATTCATTTATGTGTCCTTTTCCTCAATCTCCCTGTTATGGAATTTGTTTTCTTCTTGTTCTTTTTTATGAATATGACTTTTTCATTATGTTATTATATATCTCTAAAACATCTTCTCTGCGTATTTATGTGTTGCTTTATGTTGTGTTTTGTGTGTTCTATTACTCTTCGAAGTTGGTGTCTATGTTCTGTTTACTATTATCTCCTGAACGCTTTTATTCATGCTGCATCTTTTCATTCTCTCTCTTT
>JAKUCM010004612.1:0-34570 GCA_023374145.1 Lepidium sativum | reverse complement strand
ACGTAATTTATATCTTGCGTATCCTTATAAACTTTGTCAACGATTACGAGACTGAGAACGTGGAACCAAAAGAGTTTTGCAAATTACATTGACATCTCCGATTTTGTCAAAACTTTTGTAGGGTCAAACTTTATTTATTTATATAGTTTTTGTTACTAATTTTTATTTATTTATAGTTTTGAGCTAGTATAAAAGTTAAAAATGCTATTAGTCAACAAAAATTTCACGTTTTGTTATTTATTTTGCAAGAATTTTATAGATAAGAAGGGTTCTTAGTTCTTTGAGACGTGTGGGAATAACTTATTCGAATGGTTTGTTTCATCCATACTTGTATATTAAAATGTCTCGTTACGTTTTGGACGTGACATATCGTATTTAAGGAAATCAAAGAAAGAAAAAGAAATACATAGTTTTAGTATCAATCTGTATACATTTCAGAAAAAACAAATCTGTATACATTTGAAATTGATACAATTATATTTCATTATTATCATATTTCAGTTCAACGAGAGGTATTACAAGGGTAAGGACAGTCGATTAGCTTAACTGGTTCCCGGTTAAAGTACCAATCACTTACAGACTCTGCAATTGTCTTTTCCAAAAGAATCAGACACGAACTGTGTCAGTTCATTTGCTAAAAGAAAGGCTTTAAATTAAGAAAGCAACTGATGTTAACCTTATTTTCAAATCTTGTTGAGGTAAGAGAGTGCCATGACTGTGCTAAAAATGTCTGACAATGAGCATTGCAAGAATTTATGAACATACCACCGTTTTTGTTCTGATGAAATTCCCCAATTGCATCCATTAGAGAGCTTCGAAAGCCTGCAAATCAAATCAAATACATGTCAATAGAGAGTTTGCAAATGTTAGAAAACACAACTTGTGTTCCAAGGAAAACAAAGATCGTAATAAAGTTAACAGGTTTTTTTTTGGTATCAAAAGTTAACAGATTTTATGAACCAGAAACCTAGAATCAAAACAATTTGACATCATTAAGGTTAACCATGTAGAACTTTCATCTGTTCAGCATCACATTCCTGAGTATTGAGTCTGCACATTGCCCATTTTTCATCTGGATCAGCAGAAGCTGGAACCAGAATATTTTGTATCTGAATATGTAATTAGTTGCTTTAGTAAAATAGCAAACATGAACTGGAGTAAAACTAAGAGCAAGATTATTGAGAATTTCTAATTAGAGGTTCTTAGGAATATTTTATTATTATATTAGAGAAAAAGTTGGTTAAGAAATGTAATTTAGATTTGAATTTTTAAGAGGGATTATTGGTAGTTTCTTAAATGAGTTAGGAATTTAAAAAAGAAAATAATTTTAGATAAGATATTTATTAATGCAAATTTAAATTTGTAAAACATATTCTTAACTACAATAAATAATATAAAGCACAACAATTTAGTCTAAATTGTTTGAAAATTTAGTCCATATATGTTCGACCAAATCGTTTTTCAATTGTTCATGGATAGTTCGATCACAAATCCGAGTTCTACTGGCCATCACATCGACGAGATTCGAAGGCATATTAGTAGAATAGGTGAAATCGACCGTCGTACGTCCAGAAGATTCCGCCTCTATGAATTCGTTGACGTCTACCAGAGTATACATATGTCGTTCGTTTTCTACTATCATATTGTGGAGTATAATACATGCTCACATGATTTTCCCGATTTTTGCCTTCTCCCAAAAAAGAGCTGGATTTTTAACAATTGCAAACCGAGCTTGTAAAACCCCAAAAGCACACTCGACATCTTTACGACAAGCTTCTTGATGGGTGGCAAATAGAGATTGTTTTTGACTTTGTGGAAGTGAAATAGATTGGATAAATGAAGCCCACTTCGGATAAATTCCGTCAGTGAGATAGTAACCCAAACGATATTCGTTTCCGTTGACTACATACCTCACTTTTGGTGCTCGTCCTTGTAATATGTCATCAAAAACTGGAGAGCGATCAAGAATATTGATATCGTTTAAAGTTCTCAGAGGTCCAAAAAAGGCGTGCCATATCCAAAGATCTTGAGAAGCAACAGCCTCTAAAACTATGGTTGATTTACCGGAACCACGAGAATATTGTCTTTTCCAAGCGGTGGGGCAATTCTTCCACTCCCAATGCATACAATCGATGTTTCCCATCATGCCGGGAAATCCTCTAATCTCTCCAATAACGAGTAGCCTTTGAAGATCTTCAGCGGTGGGTTTTCTGAGGTACTCATCTCCAAAGCAAGAAATGATTCCGTCAACAAAATGTTCCATGCACTTCAAGGAAGTGGTTTCACCAATCCAAAGATATTCATCAACTGCATCAGCCGCACACCCATATGCGAGGATACAAATTGCTGCAGTACATTTTTGTAGTCCAGAGAAACCGTACCTTCCGGTTGCATCTCGTCGTTGTTGAAAGAAAGGAATTTCAGTTGATAGCCGATCAACAATACGAATGAATAATGGCTTATTCATTCGAAAGCGACGTCGGAACATATTTTGCGGGAAAAGTTGCATTTTCAGCAAAATAGTCGTTCCATAACTTGATGTGTCCTTCTTCACGGTGTCTTTCAATATGGATTCTTTTTTTTCTCGGTTTTGGAGCTGCTACAGGATCATCGTAAGAGTACAATGACGTATCCAATTCTTCGTAGAAAATATTATTGAATTCCTCATTCAACATTTCTGCTAACTCATCACGGGAAGACGAAGTCATAAGATGTAAGAAGAAAAGAGTTTAGGTTTTGGTTTGCGAGAATTTGTAAAAAGAGAAATACTTTTGTAAGAAGTTAGAAGCAGAGAGATGATATTTAGAATGAACAAGTAATGTGATTGTGATTATATTTTTAGAAGAGAAGGTAGTTTTTGTTAAGAAAATGAGGGGAATGCGTAATGTATTGTAGAAGTGTATGAAGAGATTTATAGAAGAAGTGTGAGGATATTTGTTTACAAATATTGACAAACAATTATGAAGTCCCGTGACAAACAAACATTATGATTGACCCGTGACAAACAAACATTATGAAGCCCCCTGACAAACAAACATTATGAAGACCCGTGACAAACAAACATGAAAATCGAACATGAAAATACATTATTGACAAACATTATGAAGGCCCGTGAGACTTCTTTGCTGTTTTCTACTTTACGCAGAGTCCTTCATGTAAATGGAACCTAAAAGAAACAAACAAACATTGAGTCCAACATGTAGAAAATACTTTTGCTTTATATCACAATACATTCACAAAACTATGATACACAAAACAAGCTTCAACTTAAGCAAACAAAGAAACTAAAGCAAACCGAAATTAACAAACCGAAATTAACAAACCAAAAACAGAGAAACTAAAAGCACACATCACATAATCAAACATATGAGATTCAAAGCAAAATCTCTTTAATAAGCTTCATCTTAAGCTCTTCTTCCATTTATGATAAAGGCTCTGTTTTTCCTAGAATACACTCAAGCAGTTTCTTGTTTGTTAGTTTATCAATCAATGCATGTTCTTGTTGCTTCAAGGCAAAGTCCTTTTGCCTTACATCCCATAAGGTCTGAATTCTTTCCAATGATTTATTACCATCATCAGCAGTCCTCTTTCCTTTATTCTTCGCAGCCTTGACACCTTGTGGCCGAGATTCAGCAGCCTGAGACTCTACTTCATTTATAGACGCTTCAGAGGAATACACACTGGCGGATCCAGTCTTTCTTCTTTTATTCTTCTCTGTTTCCTTTGTAGTATGCAGAGCACACCACTTCTGGTCATGTCTTAATGCTCTCCAAGCATGCTCCATGGTGAACTTCTTCTTGTAATCATTCTCAAAAATCTGATGTGCCATCTTGATGAGATCATCATCATTCATTCCACTTGCCATTTTAGTTGTTGCAGCTTGGTGAGAACCCGCAAACTTACATGTCATCTCATTTATCTTGTTCCACCTCATTTTGCACTGCCCTGACATTCTCGGTTTCAGTGGATCAGCATTCGGACTTGTAGCGAAATACTGAGCAATCCGCAGCCAGAAAGCTTCTCCTCTTTGTTCATTCCCTACAATGATATCTTTGCTTGTGTTTAACCAAGCAGATATCAAAATAAGGTCTTCACCGACTGACCAAGGAACTTTCTTGATTGCTGTACGGGTATTACCCTCAGAATCACCAAGTACAGAACTTGGTGATGGTGTCTCACACCAACTTGGCTGAAGGAATGAGGAACTTTGTTGACTACTTAAAAGCTCCAGGAAGCTAGCCGAGTTAGAATAAGAATTCATTTAGGTTGAGAGTTCTGTTTAGAGTTGTTGTTAAGGATTTTTTGTTGAGAGTACGTTTTAGAGTTGTTTTTTATGAGTTTAGGTTGATAGTTCTTTTTATAACCACAAAGTTTAGATTGAGTTAATACAATAAATCAATTGTGGTTAGCATTTACTGACAAATTTAGATACACACAAATGCAGATATGGTTCATATCATGCATTCATCACACACAGAACCAGAACCATATCTATCAACTTAACTCATCATTTAACTATCAACTCATAATAACTATCAACTTAACTCATCATTTAAACCCTGAACCAGAATCAGAACAAGTTGCATTTATATCAATTCACTATGTTTAAACCAGAACCATATCTACTATTCAGCATTAAACCAGAACCACATTAACACATACCCATTAACATAGACCCATTTTAACATAGAACCACATTATCACAGAACAACATTAAGACAGAACCAGATCCATAACTACTTTTTTAAAAACCAGAACCATACCAACTACATTACGTGTAAACGAGAAGTCAAAGACAGAACCATATCACACAAGAAGTCAAAGACAGAAGCTAACCTGTTGATATGATTCAAAATCCTCTCTTTGATGTTATCCTCTCTTTGCTGTTATCCATTGCCCATTGGTCACCGCACCTCACAAATTAAAACAGAGAAGAAATTAAATTCATAACAATGAAAATATTTGATCCAAACTAACCAAACCATAACCACGGTAAAACAGAAACCTATTAACAGAGAACCACATTTACACATAACCACATTAACCTCATTAAGACAGAACCATATGAACTCATTTTTTAAAAAACCAGAACCATATCAAGTAATCATGTTTAAAAACCAGAACCATATCAACTCATCAACATTAAACCAGAACCATATCATGAACAAGTCAAAGACAAAAGCTAACCTGTTCTGATAAACTCTCCATACTTGCTGTAACCTCTTCTCATTGATTTAATCCATTCCCCTTTGTTCACCTCACCTCACCAAAGAAAACAGAGAAGAGATTAAATTCATAAATCTCAAACTTAACAGAAGATTATGATGGTTATGCAAACATATTACTCAACACATCATCGTAAAACCAGAGCCATATCAACTCATCATCGTAAAACCAGACCCATATCAACTCATCACCATATCAACCAGAGCCATATCAACTCACCATCGTTAAACCAGAACCACATCAACTCGTCAACATTAAACCATAACCATTTCATTACCAAATCAAAGACAAAGCTAACTCTAATTTATCAAATTAACTTAACCCTAATTTCTAGATTCGAAAATAATGGCAAACAATCAGTAATTTACACCTAAATACTTATAATTACTATAATAACCGAGTTATAAACGAGACAACAATTTTCCCCAAATCACTGAAACCCTAATTTTTCAAATCAAAGAAACCCTAATTCATAATTTCAAGCAAACATATGAAATCGATTCAAGCAAACAAATGAAACCGATTCAAGCAAACAAATTACTCACAAGTACTTGATTCTCTGTCCACATAAACGTACCTTCAATCGGGAAGTCGAATCGATTCATCTTCATGCATGTGACCAGAGCGCGACGGAGCAAGCGGCATGCGACAGAGCAAGCACAGTACCTTTCTCCGGTCACACCGGGCCAACAAGCTCTCGGTGATGTCGCCGATATCTCCGATTTTCGCGAAGAGACGAGAGAGAGAGCGACGCTTGAGAGAGAGACGAGAGAGAGACAAGAAAGAGAGACTATTCGAAATGCCACGTCAGGGTTTCTTAGGGATGAAAACGTTTCTTAATTAAGAAACGTTTCTTCCTTTTTTCTTTTTTTTTTTAAATTTTTTTTAATTGTTTTTGGGCCTTAGAAATGGGTTAGAAACCTGCGATAAGCCTGGTCTAAAAGGTTTATGATTGGATTGATAAGAACTTTAACCTGCCAATAATCATAGGCTGGGTTTACAAGAAAAACTGGAGTTCTTATGTTTTTAAGGAATTCTTGAGGAAACATACACTGCACAACCTGAATCAGAAGTCCCAATACCAATCGTAATGAGACAAAGAAATATTTGACAAAGGAAGAGATTAAAACCTACATTAGATGGTTCTGTTTTGGCTACACGCTTCTGATCCAAGCTCTTAGCTATGCCCTGTTTGGTGTCAAATCAGCAAAGTACCATGCAAAAATTAAGCCATGGGCTTGTTCTTGTTAATATCGACAGAAAGTTAATACGAATTTTGCAGGCTAATATATCATGAAAGAAAGATCTCATTGTCGGGTTTCCAAGGACATCGGGCCTGAAATGAAAAAGAAAGCTTTTATTTTGAGCAAATTGTTAGCTACTGTCACAATGACAGTAAGTTCTTTAGCTCTGTGTTTGAAATCATATGAATCTGTGGAAATTTTGTATTCACGGTGATAAAGAGCAGATAACATACACGTTGAGAAAAAAGCCTCCATCGGAAACACATGCATCATTTGGCAGATGATCTCGAAATTGGTCACAATGCAGAAGAGCTGCCAAGCCACCTGCAGAGCGTCCTGTAAGTATGGCCTGCATTTATACAAATGTGTAAGAGATGAAGAAACATCAATGGAACTGCAGAAGTAGAAAATATAGTTAAGTAACATCTTACTGATATACAGATAGAAATGCAAGGTTTCATAGTCAACATTATCACAATCCCCTTTACAAAACGAAGAGGAGGTTACATGTTTGGCGTGTGACATGCCCATCGACAACAGATCATCCATAATAGCCTCCCAAATGAGCTGGCCTCGGAAGAAAAAAGCCCTGTTTTATTCTGAGAAGAGAGAGTTCAAGGAACATTAAACTAAACTATGTATTGAACTTGAGTTGCATATGTAACCCAGATCTCTCAGTTTACAAAAGCCTTAGTTACCTTGAATTCAGCTTCAGGGTGTCCAGCAAAAGAACCACCATCACAGTAACGTATCATAACTCTATTCCAGTTAAAGAAGTCTACAATCAAACAAACAAACAAGACAGCTATAGATTTAGAACTACCTTATTATACAGTAGAAACCAACATTGGAGAAGCTACTAGAGACTACTGGTACCTGGATTCCGAGATGGGTCACTGCTTAAAACGCCAAGAAAGGCGACTTCATGTTCAAAATACTTGGAAGAACCTAAACTAGTCATTGCTCGAGAAGACTTCATACATATAATCATTCTTACTCCCAAGTAAGATCATTCCACAAATTGAATGGACAGATAAGAATACCTCTAAAAAAAAGAAGCCAACTTTTGGAGCCAGAACCTGTACCCTTATGAAAGTGGTACTTATATGTATGGTTTTTAGCATGTTTTAGGAGTCTCTTTTAGCCATTTTCTGCATACATATCTACTACATTCTCATCATGTTAGAGTCTGAATAGTTTCATCCATTTGCATAGAACGCACATTGCATTTGAGGAGATTTCATGTACTTTAAGGCACAAAACTGAGTGTTCTGGGCAAGTGGAGACAAAGAGGTATAAAGACCAGCACTTGGAGTCGGATTGGAGGGATTGGAGCAGGACATTGTCAGAACATAAGCAATGGTGGACTCCAGCTCGAGCCAAAAGTCACGATGGTCGCCAGCTCGGCGTAGAATCAAAGTTGGACGCCAGCTTGAGGAAGAATCAACGATGGACTCCAGCTCGAGCCAAAAGTCACGCTGGACGCCAGCTTAAGGTAGAATCAACGCTGGACGCCAGCTCCAGGCAGAATCAACGTTGGACGCCAGCTCGAACCAGAATCAATGCTGGACGCCATATTGAGCTAGAAGTCACGCATGGTCAAAACTCGAGCTACAACTCGAGCCAAAAGTCACGCAAGATTAGAACTCAAGCTACATCTCGAGCTAAAAGTCATGTAGGGTAAGAAATCAAGCTGCAGATCGAGTCATAGGAAGCTACATATCAAGTCAAAGGAGATGTGGATCGAGCCAAGAACAACCTGAGTAGCGGATCAAGTCAAAGAGGCACAATTGACGTGGTTTGAGTTGCAGATCGAGTGGGTCGTCCTCTAGGCTTCAAACTTTCTACTCGTGGGCCTTTTCAATATTTGTGCCAGACTGAGGCTGAAGTCCACTGTACGCTGAGTTCTTTCTATTGGACCGATTCAATCAAGGGTTTTACCAGACTTAATATATATATATATATATTTTTTTTTTATTGGTTGCAAAAAACGGATCATGTAGGTTTTTACTATTTTTTAGCAACAACCGTTTTTCTCTGTAATCACGAGGTGCAATAACCTTCTGCTTTTTTTTAATGCAATTTTTGTTTCCTTTTAATCTTGTTCATCATACTACTTCAAGTTTATCATTAATGTCATCTACTGCAAATTTCACTATGAACATTTATGTCATGATTTTTGAGTAGTTTATCCAGGGCTCTTGAGGATTGGTTAGGTTTGCATGGATCTTAAGTATTCTAGGTTGCTTAAGGTTAAGAAAAATTAGATCTCATCTGATTTGGTGTTTTCATCATTTGTTTCATTCTGATCAATTGAAGCATGTTCTTAGACGTCTAGTACCCGATAGGCATTTGGTAGAGCGTCTGACCGAACCAACTTCAGAGATTTACACTCTTACCTCGAGAGATCAAACGTCTGAGGTATGAATCGGCTCGAAGTGAGTTGTTTCTTCATGCTGTCTAAGTTGTCAAACGCCTATGACAAATGGTCTGTTAATAGCTTAGTCGAGTTTGTTTGCCACGAGAATGAATTCAATGCCTTGTGTACTTGCTGTCTAGAGATCTGCTCTTTTGAGTGTTGTCAAGCGCCTAGTTGATCTAAGAGTCACGCTGATCCATGGACTTGTTTTCTCATCACCATACGCTTGTTTCATCTACTTCTCTATTCTTTACTGAATTTTTTTACCTTTATTCTGATTTTTGCTATTTGCTCTGTTTACTTTTATGTTTGATTCAATTTATGCTTGATTAATTTAGGTTGCTAGAAGATATTCACCTTTGTTGGCTTGGATTAGAATAGTTACTTGCGTCCTGATTGTTAGCTAAACTCCCAATTAGTTTGACATTTATTATACTACATCAACACTTTAGTATAATAAGATTTGACAGATTGAGTAAAATCTGCTTATCAGGTACCCAAGTAATCTTCCACCCAAGCAAGCTGCAAAATTGGATATATTTCAATTGAAAACAAATATATGAAATTTTAAAGTGTAAGAGAAAATTTGAGAGGATTTGTAAAAGTACAAGCTCCTCTCTCTTTAGCTTAAGTCGACAACTTCAGTTTGACCATATCGCTATGGTAAACGGAAGGGACAGATTCTAAAGTGGAATCAACGAAGGAAAACACGAACAAGAAGATTCCGATAGAAGCGACAAGTGTAGACCAGTGTAGCAGAGAGCGAATCGCCATTGAAAAACAGAGTAAAAGGAAGGAAGCGATCAGTTATGTTGCTTTGGAAAAATATTGCTTTTGTGTGAAGAGCCTTCTCTCTGTTATTGTATGAAGTAGGGTGTGTCTGCATGCGTTTTAAGAAAACAAACAACTTGTGTAATAGTGGTGAGAAATCAATTTAAGGCCATATATTTGACTTTGACTTTTCCATTCTTTAAGTAATAATAAACCTTGTCCAAAGAAGTTACAATCAGTGTATACATATGTGACAGCCAAATGGCAAAATGGGTATAATCGACTGAATGAAGACGATGTTACTTGACGATTACTCCATGTTGCTTTGGTCTCTGTGATCATCTATAAACACAAGAAAACAAAACAGATGACTTTCTCTGGATGTTCTCAGCTTCAAGAAGATGAAAACCTTTTAGGACTTGGGACTGGACTGAGAATTTTTGAGGAAATGACTGCTCCCTGGACCTTGGATGAAGAGGCTTATGGAGAATCGAAAAAATCCAGATGCAGAGGGATTGGTAAATGAGGATATAAAGCAACTTTTAGGTGAAGTTCATGTTGTAACAAGAGGGATTGCACGGGTATGGACAATCAATGAGCTTCACCGGTTTTCGGTTGAAGTACCAGTCACCTACAGATTCTGCGATTGTCTGTTCCAACAATGAAAGAACAAAGAAAAGACAGGAACCGAGTCAATTCATTAGGAAGAAGAAACACTCAAGAAAGCAAGCAACAGGTTAGGTTAATATGGTGTGACCTTATTTTCAATTCTTGGCGAGGTTGGGGAGTGCCATGTCACTGTCATAACTGTCTGGCAATGAGAATAGCAGGAATCTATGAACATCCCACCATCTTTACTCTGATGAAATTCCCCTATCGCATCCATCATAGAACTGCGAAAACCTGAAAATCAGATAGGATACATTAATAGGGCTGACTATGTGGGAAATTAACTTATGCTCCGAGGATGATCTTTCGATCCTTATAACTTGTATCTTAATAAAGGCAAAGGATATATAGCTACTTCACAGCTTGCTCATATCTACTGACTGAATTTGAAATAGAGGAGACTTTTAATAATTGGGTTAAAGAACCAATTTGCTCATCCTTGTTTAGCATCGTTAAGCTTTATTAAGGAGTACTACCATGCAGAACTTTCATCTGTGCGGCATTACATTCCTTAATACTGAGTCTGCACTTTGCCCAACTTTTATCTGGATCCGCTGAAGGTGGTACCAAGACATTTTTAATCTGAATATGCGCGTGGTATTAGTAAAACAGTAGACATGAGTTGGCGTAAAATCAAATAAAAGCAGGCAATAAGTGCTCATGCTTGTTTTGGTGAAAATTTGTGGTGTTTTTCTAATAATTGGACATCTAATAAATACTTAACCTGCCAAAAATCATAGGCCGCATTGACTAGAAAGACTGGAGTTCTTATGTTTTCAAGGAATTCTTGAGGAAACATACACTGCAAATCAAGATCATGAAGTCTCAATTTCAATCATAATGAAGCAAAGAAAGATTATACGAGTAAGAGACAAAACCTACCTTAGATGGCTCCGTTTTGGCTGTACATTTCTGATCCAAGCTCTTATCTAAGCCCTGGTTGGTATCAACCACAGCAAACGAGCGTAGAACCATGCAAAAACAGAGGAGATGTTCTAGGTCATTTTGATGAAGACTTAAAAACAATATATATAGGCAAAGTACAATTTCAATATTGACAGAACGTGAATAGAAACCTGTAGGTGAACAACATCATGATAGAAAGATCTCATTGTTGGGTTTCCAAGGACATCAGGCCTGAAATGAAGGAAAATAACTTTACTGAAACTGAGAGACAGTGTTACCTGGTTTTACATTGATAGTATATACCTAGCTCTGTGGCGAATAGTCTGCTAAAAATTCTAGAAAATCTTACAAGTGTGTTTCATTATACTAGCTTTCAGCCAAAGAACTAAACAAAAGAGCACTGGAACTAATGAGTCCATCAAAATGTCATGAGAAAAGAAAGCTATATGAGCAAAAACATACACGTTGAGAAAGTAGCCTCCATCGGAAACACATTTGACAGCTGCATCTTTTGGAAGATGATCTCGAAAGTAGTCACAATGTATAAGAGATGCTAAGCCACCAGCAGAACATCCTGTTAGTAAGGCCTACATTGTCACAAAATCACAAAAGACGAAATTTAAACTGTAGTAAGATACCTAACTATGCGAATTCTACAATTGCAGAAGAGATATATGGAAGATCTTGTTAATATAAATGAAAAAAATTGGAATACAACTATACAAGACGACTCATCAGTGAGATCAAGAGGACGTTACTTGTTTCGCATTTGACATGCCCATTGACAACAGTTCATCAATAATGGCCTCCCAAATAAGCTGACCCCGGAAGTAAAGCTTTGTTTCATTCTGAGAGGACAAAGATACACGAAATTTATTGAACTTAATTGCTTTCAATAGAACCTGACCCTAACTTCTCAGCCAACCAAAGTTTTATTACCTTAAATTCAGCTTCAGGGCGTCCAGAAAAAGAAGCACCATCACAGTACCTTATCGCAATCTTATTCCAGTTAAAGAATTCTACAAGCAAAAAAGACTACCTACTTCATATACAAGTAGTCTAGACTCTAAAAGGAGGTAAATTATAAAAAAGCAACAGTGTAGAAGTTACTTCAGATTCTCTTACCAGGATTCTGAGATGGGTCACTGCTTAAAACACCTTGAAAGGCCACTTCACGTTCAAAGTAGTTAGAAGAACCTAATTTAGTCTTTGCTCGAGCAGAACATGACGCAATTGTATTGCACCAACCTCCACCCTTCATACACATCCATCAAATATATCACAAGTTCCAAGTAAGTTCATTGAATATTATGTGAATCAACCAAAAGACGAATACCTCCAAATGAACAAGCCAGCTTTTGGACCCAGATCCAGATCCCTCGTGAAAGTGATACCCAGGCAAGCTTCCATCCAAGCAAACTGCGAAATTGAAACGATTTCAATCGAAAAATCTAAATTTGGAAGTGTGAAACAAAAGTCAAAGGAATAGTAACAGTACAGGCTCCTCTCTTTTTAGCTGTACTTGACAACTTCAATTTGACAAATTCTAGAGGAGATGTGACGGACGGAGATCGGTCAACGGATGGAACGGAGTCTGAAAAGGGATCAATGAAGAAAGAGAGGAAAAATACGATCAATACGAATCCAATTGAAGCGACAAGCCAGTCGCTCTTAGTCCATTTTCTGCACCGTAGCAGAGAGTTAAGCCTGGGAATCGCCATTGAAGAACAAGTAAAAGGAGAAGAGATCAGTATACTGTTTAAAAAGTTTATTACACCTGTAGGACCCTTGATTGAGTAAGCTCAACCAACCAAATGGTTAATTAATTAATCAAATTAATATGTGACTGGTTAGAGTCATTAACACTTAAACCGGATTTAGGAAGCTGTAATAACCGGTTTCAATCTGTTAAAGCGGGAGAGAGTTTGACCGGAATGGAAAGGATTTAAAGCCTCGTTTCAGTTAGAGGATTTTATGTAAATTTGAATATATGAAATTAAGTTACTTTCCCGCCTTTCACGAAGAAACAGTAAGCTGAAGAAAAAACGAGTGAACGCTTCCATGGCGTCGTCATCCTCACGTCACGATCGCTGGTTCCTTTATATGCCTTCGATGATAAGGACTTCCGCCGCCGCTGCACTCTCCCAAGGTATTAGTGCCGGGAAATCTCCAAAACCCCTCGCTATCAGGTATCCGAACTTCGATTCTCCTTCGACTCCTGTTTCTTATCTTCCTCCGCAGTCGAAGATTCTTCAGGTTACGAATCGTAACCCTCGCCTTGGCCAGAGGTTGCTAGAGGAGTCTCCGCGTCCGAATAAAACTGCCAGATCCCCCGTTATGTCTGAGGTGAAGAGTGAGAATCCGATGGCTCTTGTTATGAAGGAAAACCAAAATTCGTCCACGATTGTCCAATCAATGAAGTTTTCTTCGCCAGAGACTTACTTGTCGCCTGGGATCAGGCAGACTACGCCCTCTGCGGAGGTTTCTCCGTTAACAAGCTGCGTTAAGAACGATCCAGTTAATGAGATGCGCCATAGCTTGTCCGGGAGCTTTCCTTCAGCTACTTTGATCAAGGAATATCAGAATATAGCCATGGTGGTATTTCGGTTTCTTCTCCCATATAATTTCCTTTACAGATTTTGTATATCCCATAGAATTATTATCATGATCTGGGAACCTATGAAGAAATACCCAGCTTCTTAGACTACAAATCGTACAAGTTAATCATATTCCATTGATTTCGCGAAAGAGTATTGTGCACTGAATATGTTCGATGAAATGCCATACATGATTTTTATCTCCATAATGACTTGTTCGTAACTTCGTTAAGTCTAAATCTAGTGCTCAATAGAAAACTAAAGAAACCAAGCTAGATCACTAGTTTATTTGTGTGTGATTTTATTTCCATATTTGTATCGCTGCATCAATAGCTATGGTTTTCTGAAGTGACAACATTGCTTCATCAATTTTGCAGATTCTAGAGAAATCTGATTACACGATGATATCAGGGAAGGCATACATTAAAAAGTCTGGTAAAGATTATGCTTATTATCTGCTTAGTGTTATTATAACAACATGGTTTTGATGCTGCATTCTTTGAAATATGAAGGTTGGAGGAAATATCATTTTACTTCAATGTGTCTTATGAAATCAGAGAGAAGACAATTGAATTCGACAATAACTGAAATGTCCAGCGTGCAGAGTTCATTGTTCGAGCCAGCGTGCAGTAATGTTCTTCTAATAAACATGAATCTGATGGTGGATTGTGAATATAGTTTGTAGTGATTAATTGTTGCTTAACCTTTTGGTTTATGGACTCTACCAGTGGAGGAAGTCTCGCCGACGGATGGGGTTCTTTTGAGCGACGTGAGAAGAAATTTCTCAAACCAAATCATGATATCCCCAGCACCGCAGAGACTAGGGCCAAAAACAGGGCTTGTCAAGTAAACTTCCTCTTATAATACTCTAGTTACATGACCATTCATTTGTCACAGACTACACTCGTTGAATTTTAAAACATCTGCTTGACAAGTGAGTGTAAAAAGTAGCTTAAATTTAGCCTATAGATCTTGCACTTTGACATCAAATTGAATCACTAATAAGCATGTTTCTTGTACAATGTTTGATCCAATATTGAATACTCTTTTAACAAGATACAGGATTTAGAGCACACGAACATCATGAAATTTAAAAAAACTTATGTATTGATGTATCTTTTGAGCTTCAACATTTAGTATGCTATGCTCTTCCAAGTGAGTTCTAAGAAGCTATTTCTATTTTTCTGCAGGATCTTCTCGAAATCGGTGAATATCGAGAAAGCCCAAGTGGGTTTCCACGATGATCAGAGAACATCAGAAAGTGTTTCCCAACCTTTCAAGCCCCAAGCTACACATATATGTAACCTCTATATTAAGCTACAAGATAGCTTGAATTGACGGTTTTCATGGATTTGAATGTCGACTTCATAGAAAGTAAGCAAATAGAACATGTTTGTAGTATAGTGGATTATGATCTAAGTAAACAAATAGAACATGTTTGCAGTATAGGGGATTATGATATTTTCTCTTTTTTTGGGCCGAAAGAGGATTATGATATAAGTAAGTAAAAAGAACTTTTTCCCAATCCAAACTAAAATTCCACGTTTGTGGAATCTCGTCTAGTTTTCTAAACAAATACTTAAAAGGAGACTTATATGTTTTGATTTAAACATAAGTATCAAATTCCCGGTT
This sequence comes from Lepidium sativum, assembly GCA_023374145.1. NCBI lineage: Eukaryota > Viridiplantae > Streptophyta > Magnoliopsida > Brassicales > Brassicaceae > Lepidium > Lepidium sativum. Next base: position 19,106 of record JAKUCM010004612.1, on the reverse strand, counting down.
CATTTAAAGATGTATTTAGACATTTAATTTTAATTTTTTGTCAACAAGTAAGCATTAAATCAATGAACTTTAATTCATAGCCTAAATTTTTTAATCGAAGCAAAATAAAATTTTAACTCGCCACCTGGTACTTACCTAAATAAAAGGTAGCCTAATTAGACAATTTGTTTCTTGGCGACCACATTTAGTTTAGATTCTTCCATTTGGCACAGTATCTATGCATTTATGGTATATAACAAACGTCCAATGTAGAACACAATTTAGCCTAAAACGTAAAACATTAACAAGTTCATATAGTCACCTTTAGTTTCTTTTATCTTTTTCTTTCCCAACTACTATTTCCATTAGTGTATTTATTTTTAACTAATAAAATTAAGCGTGAAATGTAAAGTAAAAAGATGATTCCCTAAATTTATAGTAATTTGATTCCGATTATGTTATTTTGCATTAAATTGACGCAATTTTATTAAAGTGTAGAATTCTTATAATTATATTCATATTCATATGAATGGTCTCTCTTGTAGTTGAAAAACAATAACTAGCTAGTTGAGTAAAAAAGAGTCATAAACCAAAATAAATTAATTCCAGTAGTCATTATCCAAAAACTTCTGTTTTGTAAGTAATTAGAGGTCTCAAATCTAAAAAATGGTGAAAAGAATGACTTTTTAGACCACAACGTCTTCAAGGAAACATGTTTCATAATTAACTAATGCACTCATTTATCTTCTTCTTTCTCCTGAAAAAATATTTAACAAAAGTTTCCAAAGAATCATACTCATTTTAATAAAAATGTAACGTCTATTGTAAAGTAGCCATTATTCAAAACCTTTAGATTTGTTTTGTAAGTAATTAGAGAACTCAAGCCCAAAAAATGGTGAAGGAAGTGACTTCGGACCACAACGTCTTCAAGGAAACATGTTGCTTAATTAACTAACGCACGTTCTTCTCTCTCCTTTTAACAAATTAAGCAAAATGTTCACAGAATCATAATCGTTTTAACAAAAGAATTGCATACATTTTTATTGATAGTAATTAAAAGAAATTTATAGTAATTCAACAACACATCAACCAGTTTTAAATTATTTATTTTCTGTTAGTCTAATTTTCTATTTTGAAAACAAATTTAGTTTCTTAAATATAGGAACCAACCCCAAATATAGCTGTAAAATTAAGCATGCGTCTATGGTCCTAAAAATTTTGGTTTGCAAGCAATGGAGTAAACACTGAAATAAATCGAATCTATAAAACATATTTACTCCTATTAGTTTTCTTTTATTTTATTTGTTAAAATCATTCTTATCATACGTCTTAGTTTTTGAATTTTATTTTTATTGGATAAGTTCTCACTTTCTTCAAGAAAATGTACATGAAAATTAATCATATATCTGAATCTACCAAAAAGAAACAGTTATGTATATACTTAACAAAATGTTTGAAAGTAAAAGGCTATCCTGCTATAATATAAATCATTTTGAGAATCTTATAATTTGCACTACTTGAATATATATGATAAAAACCAATTATCAAAAGAAAAACTACTTGAATAGTTTAATAGAATAAAACAAGATGATGTATTTACATATCTATATAGAGCTATTTCTTATGGGGTTTTATTTGGTTTTACATTGTTATGAGGTTTTTTATTCTTAATTAGTATGTCGATAAATTAATAAAAATGATATGTTTTAGTGTAATCTAGATATTACTAATTTATATTTTTTATTTGGCTTGACTAGTAGATTTTGGGGTGAGGTCCGAGCCGAGTTTTGGATCGAATCCTTGATGGGTTTTGGGTCAAGATCCTAATGGAGTATGAACCTAAATTCTTGATGAGATTTGGACCGATATCTGTAGTGAGCCGAGTTAGATTTATGTTGGGCTAGTTGTAGGGTGAAACCCCCTCCAACAGTTTGCTCTAGCTGTATAAATATATTGTTTGTAATGGAGAATGATATCAAGTAATATGAATAACTTTCGGTAAATCAAAATCTCTCTTTCATTTATTCATAGGTCAGAGCTCCAGAGGATTCAGGTCCGGGTGTTTTTGAAGCGGTGATCTAACACCGGGGTTCGATCCTCCACTGATAAACTTGTGCTGGAGGTCTGTGGTTTAACCGCCAAACGCCTTTCCAAGAATTTTAACGACGGTCTTGATTGCGAAGGGAAATGATAATTTCTGGAAGGTCGCTGGAAGGTCGAAAACCAGGCATGCTTGTGACACAGTCCTTGTAAAAATCAATATTGCCATTTGATCTTCTTATATTTCTTCAGAACTCTTTCAACATTTTAATCGTTAGATCAATCTTACAAAATAAACTTAGAAAATAGAACGGCCGGTATTTATTAACCTAATTTTTAGAAAAGTTATGTTATCCAAGCAATATGAGTTTTTTTTTTGTCACAATCACATTGTCTAGGCCTTATGTCATCACTCATTTAGCTTCTTCTTTCTCTTCACAGAATCATATAAGTTTTCAACGCAATGTTGGGGTTACAAGTTTTGTTAATGCTCGTCTCTCTCTACCTCATATCACTTGGAAATTCACTTCCAATTTCCACGATCTACGTGAGTTTATTTTTATTTCATTTTATTTTCTGTATATTACTATTCACGTATATGTAACTAGTCATTTGTAACATTGTGTTTTTGTATGACATATGATAGAGTCGAGATGGAGACATCATCGATTGCATTAGACGAGAGGAGCAACCCGCTTTCACTCATCCACTACTGAAGAATCATATAATTCAGGTTTTTCCTAACTCGTTAGTTATTTTTATTTTTCTAATAATAATATTTATTTACAGTATAATGATACGTGAACATATAATGTATATGAAAATTATATAATACAGGAATATCCTATCGGGTTTATAAAAGCAAAAGCTGGAACAGAGCAAAAGTGGCAAGTATGGCACGAGACAGGAGAGGCATGTCCCGCAGGAACCATTTCCATAAGACGGGAGCTGAATCAATGGAACGTGACTCACAACAAATTCCACCCACACTTAAACGTCGACGGCAATGAACGGACTGCAGGTCATAAGGTATAAATCATAATTTAACGTTATAGTAAATTACATAATACAATAACTAAGAAATAACAGCATCATACCGTAACCGAACTTAGATGTTTATTTCGGAAACTTAGAAGTAAAACTTATTTGTCTTTTAGTTTTTATTTCATTAATATCACGTGAAAGCAGTATGCAGTCGGGGTACTGGAAAACAGCAGTAACATATATGGAACAAGAGCGACGTTCAATGTGTGGGATCCTGTGGTAGAAGCATCAGGTGACTTTAGTTTAGCACAGATTTGGTTGGTATCTGGAGCATACGAATCTGGAGACCTCAACACCATTGAAGCGGGTTGGCAGGTTCCTTTATCTTCCCTATTTACTTCATATATATATATATAGATATATTTGTATATAACAAAATAAAATAAACTTTCATGATTTTTATAGGTTTATCCGGCGAAATATCTTGACAACCAGCCTAGACTATTTACATATTGGACGGTATTACCTTTTTCTATAGTTTGATCTTTTGAAAGTCTATATATTTGGGTCAATTTAAATACTATTAGCTCTAAATATAAATGTTATATGCAGATAAATGGATATAACGGCACCGGATGTTACAACATGCAGTGTAGTGGATTTGTCCAGATTAGCCGGAATATCGCATTGGGAGCGGCATTCAATCCAACTTCTATGTATGAAGGGACCCAAATCGATATCACAATCCAAATTCTGAAAGTAAGAAACATATTGTATATATATATATATATATTTGTATATAACAAAATAAATCTATAAATACAGGATAAGTTATCGGGAAACTGGTGGCTTAGTGTCGGTGACGAACCAGTAGGATACTGGCCAGCTGCGATCTATACGGTTTTATCGGATCATGCCACTAGAGTTAACTGGGGAGGGGAAGTCTATTTCAGAAACAATTCTCGAATACATACTAAAGTTCAAATGGGTTCTGGAGATTTTGCGGACAAAGGCTTTAGAAAAGCTTCATATGTCGCTAATCTGAAAATCGCCGACGAAAACCGTCAACTTCTTCCTGTTCAGGAGTTTAAGGTATTGGCAACTCATCCTAAATATTATACAGTTAGAAAACGTCAAAACACACAATCTGGAAGCTACTTCTACTTTGGCGGACCTGGACCTCAGTTGTCAATCGCCACTCACCAAACATTGGCTTCGGGTTTTCTATTTGTGTCTTATTTAATTTTCTTTGTTCTTGTTTGAGTGAGTTTCTGTTGGACATTTAAGTTATATATCCATCTATTTCAGTGTCCTTGGTGTCTGGTAATTGCAGGTTTTTCATTGGTCGTGTTTTTTTTTTTATGTTTCGGTTGTGTCACTCATGTTTGTTTTCTTTATGCTTTCTGTTTTTTCTTGTAAAACTTATGAAACAAGTTTTTTCTTGTAAAACTTATGAAACAAGTTTACGATCAATGGAAGTCGAGTATTGTCTGAAAATTGCAGAGTCTGTACTGTGAATATGATAAGAAGTTAAGAACCTACCACTTTGTGACTCTTTAGTTTTCTAATGATTTCTCTATTTCGATGTTAGCATAATCTTTCCCTGAACTGAGCATTTATGCAAGTTTTGCTAAGCTAACGTCCTGAATTTGACAGTATATTACAAAGGACCAGAAGTTCTAAAACTTTAACGAATTGCATAACATAACTGAACGATTCATAGTTTGTCGAAGAATCCATATATATAAGGTTAGCTTACTGATGAGTAAACACGACTTCATGTACGCCAGTCAATGCATTTTGACTGCTCACATGGCAATTAGATGAAGAATCAACAAAGTTAACAGTGACCTGGCACAACATCAAGTCATCAACCTTACAATAACTTCAGAATACAAAAGAAATTAGAAGTTAAGAAATCTATTACCATTAGTTTTTATACTAAACCTTGCCGTCCCTAGACAAGTCAGGAGGACATGAAGATTTATAATAGTATAGAATTCTTCTGGTGAGTGTACAAGAATAATATATTGGATCATATCTTGGCAAAATTGAATGACACCAACCTTCAGAGATTTGGATCATTTGCTGTTGTGAGATGGAGTCTACAAAATTAACTTACTCTGCAGAGTTTGGAATGACAAGTAACTACCATTGTTAGGCATACATAGATGACTCCATACGTTTTATCATCCCAACGATCGGTTTCCTTGCCTCATTATCAGTTTGGTTATGCTGACTCCATGAGACTGAGAGATCCTGGTTTAAGTCTTGCTCATGGTCATCATCTGACCAAGAAATATTTGTATACCGTGTGAGACTGCCAATCTAGCATAGCCTGACATTAGATCACCGCTAAAAGAAAGAAGCAACTGAATAATTTCGAACTTTTCTTTAGTTCAGTTTGTGTTTCTTTGGTTCTTTTCAACGAAAAACATCATGATGAACTTAAGCTAAATAAATGTACCTAAACATCATGATGAGTCATACCAATGTGGTATGACTCAGATCCATTCACCAGATTCTTACATTCCTGTACGAGGGAAAAACGATAAAAGTTTAGTATAAGCTTCATCCATTGAACCAAACAATAGTCCAACAACATAAGTAGGGAAAACAACCAGATGGGTGCATGACCAAGTACGTCATGTAAGATTTCCAAAAATTAGATTTGAGAATAGTCTCAGGTTTAGCCATTTTTGGTACACTGACTCGATGAAAACAATAAGAACATAACTCACGTCAGCCAAATTCAGTTTCTGCAGCTCAGAGTCAAGTTAAATCTCTAACTGTTCCATTTCTACCGCCTCCTGTTCTGGCTCCTCAGTTAGGACGCTGCTAGCATATTCTCCATCATTGCCTGACTTAATGTCAAGAGATTCTCTACTCGCCATCTCTGATTTTTAAGATCAATCTGAAAAGCTATAGATTTTCCACTGAAATTCTCAGAACTCGCTGCACAACCATGAATCTCTAAACCCTGCAATGATTTTTTCCTAGAAAGTTCATCTTTCAGATCCTGGTTGGCTTTTTGGTAATTTCTTCAGTTGCTGCATGCATTTTATTAATTTCACTTTTCTCTGCTGACATCATATACATCATGCATACAAGTGCCAAGCTGAAAGAGGAATGAGCTGAAACACAGAAGAATGAAGCGTCAGTAATGAACCAAATGTGACGAGTCATTGGTCCGGCGACAAAGCACAATGTTTTTGCTAAGAATTTACTCCCAACGAGGTATAATCAAACCTCAAAGCAGTTAAAGCCATAAATGTTTCCCCCAATATTAACGCCAGTATATCAATCATTCTATATTATAAAGGTCCTAAACCTAGAAGTAATTGTATTCTGGACAAGCTCAGAACACTCGAAAAACTAAGTAAGATTCAAATTTCCCATCACGCAAGTGATAACGTTTCCGACTACAGATATCTGATGCTTCATCAACTCAAATTTCATTTCATATAAGCTTTCATTTATACTCCGAAAACTACAGAAGACATAAATCAGAGTTTCGAAAGAGTAGAAGCAGAACCTTGATAATTATTACTTGACCCACGGTTTCAGGTAGAAGCAGCACCCAAAGTCTAGACTTTTTCGAGGAAACCTCATTCTTAGTTTCAAAAGGACCAACATTTCCAGATCGCAGAACCTTAACTCTAAATTTCACGGTTTTCACTAATGAACTTTTCCTAAACCCAAGAGACAACCGGGACCCAGACCCTGAGTTTAGGGTAACCCGGAACTAGAAAACTGAAAAACGCCATTGATTTTTTCGCAAGAATATTCGAGAAATCCAATACCTGCAGGCTGCAGGAGTCACTCGTCTTGACTCACCGAAATGGGTAGATTATCAAAGAATTGGGTTCTATTGGTCCATTTAATAGAGCATCTCCAAACTAGGTTTTCAAAAGAAGTTAGTAAGAGCACCTATAACGGGCCACTTATAGGGTTTTTAAAAACGGATCTTAGGTTAGGGTTTAGGGTTTAGGTTTTAGGGTTTAGGGGGCCTCTTATAGGGTTTTTAAAAACGGATCTTAGGTTATTAATGAATATAATAGTGGGTTGTTGGGCCAAGTAAATGAAGAAGCGTTTCTTATCTTAGCATTTCAAGGATCGAGTTCTTAGCCACGTGTTGTCTGCAGATTGGTGCGTGTGGTTGAGTGTATTTACAATTGTGGCCAAAAAATTCACTTCGCGATGGAACCGGAAAAAAAAGGGAGAGGCGATTGAGAGTGCTCCGAGAGGCGATTTAGGGTTCTTCATTTTCAGAGGTAAATCGAAGCAATCTTCGTGGTTTTCTTTGATTCTGATTAGCGTAGGTTGTTATATGGCATGTTTTGGGGTTTATTTTTCGCGTTTGAGGGGAAATAGGGTTCGAAAATTTGGGGATCTAGGGTTTCAATTTTTTTGGGATTTTTGGTTCGCATGTTAGGGGTTATAGGGCTCGATTTTCTCTGATTTCGTTTATATGGTTTTAGGGTTCGCGTGTTGGCGTTTTGATTTGGAATCAAAATTCTTAAATCTTTGGTATGCCTTCTGATTTCGTCGAAGTTTGTCACTTTGTTCTTAATTGATGTTTCTTGTTCCAGTTTTTCATGTCTGTGTATAAGAGTGATTTATAGCTTGATTTTTCTGGTGATGATTTGTCTTTCGTGCCTGTTTAGGGTTTGATGTGTTTAGATGATGACTTATACACTTTTCTGTGTTACTCATAGTTTGATTAAAGGTTTCACAAGCTCGGTAAAAAAGTTTCCTTGTTTGATTATTATGAAGCTCTTGGAATTTTAAGGACTTAGCTGCTAAACTTGATCGGTACATTTCTGTGTGTTGACTGTAATGTAGCTTTTCTTTTATTTTTGTTTTGTCGAAATTATCAAGTTGCTGAATTTCATTTCTTTTCTGGTCAAGATGCTGATAGTTGTGTTTATGTCCTGTGATATATCATTTAGATGGAGATGCAAAGTCTATTAAACTTTGATTTGGATCCTGGCTCTGTTGATCAATATATATTGGTGTGGCAACATGAGCACATATCATCTATCGAGAGGTAGGCAAAACTAAATATCATTGATTATATGTTTATTATTGGTTGTAACAATGACTTACCTTTGGACTTATTATAAAAATCATTAGGTATTGGAATATCATCCTCAGATGTTGGATTAATACCTTCGTGGTGGTGATCAGCTTAGCTTCATGTACCCGAGGTTAGCTTCATGTACTTCGTAGACATCATTCTTCTTTACATAATCTATGTCTAGGTTAGCTTCATGTACTTCATAGATATTGTGTGTCGCAGATAGAGAGAGTTCATTAATAGAAAGCAGTAAAGCAATTAATAGATGTTAATTAATAGAAATCAATTAACCACTAGAAAACCTTTAAACGTAGTAGTTGTTAATTAATGGAATACAGTAAACCATTTATGTTCAATCCTTAAATGTTCAATTAAGAGATAGATATATGTCACTTTCAATTAAACACTTGTGTCAATTAATTCTTTAAACACATGGTATGTAGACAACTAAGAGAACACGCAGAGACATCTTTAGTAGGTAGACACAATTCAATTGGAATTAAAACACTTGAAATGTTCTCAATATATACTCCTCTGTGTTCCTACTAGAGAAACACAGAGACATCTTTAAAAATGAGTTCAAACCAAGGTTTTATGAGTCTATTAAACAGTCAAAGTACATTTAAACTAGGATCACCAGAAGTTCTCTTCTGTAGTAGCCAGAGTCAAGATGACTCTGTGGTCAGTCAAAGGAGGAAGTGGAGCCCTCAAGAGGATGTAATCCTCATAGGGGCTTGGCTGAACATGAGCAAGGATGCTGTGGTAGGCAATGAGCAGAGAAGTGGTACATTTTGGAAGAGGATCCAAGACTACTACAACTCGAATCCACAGCTCAGTGGGACAACACCAAGAGAGGCAAGTCAATGCAAGCAAAGATGGTCTCGGATCAATGACCAGGTGTGCAAATTTTTTGGTGCGTATGAAGCAGCTTTAAGGGAACAGAGGAGTGGGCAGAACGATAACGACGTGATGAAACATGCGTTGGACATCTTCTACAACGACCAGCAGTCCAAGTTCACGCTTGAGCACGCTTGGAGAGAGCTAAGACACGATAAGAAATGGTGTTCTGTGTATGTGGACAAGGGTGGTGGCAAAGAGAAACGCAAACAAACTCATGTGGATGTGGATGGAGGAGAGGCAGTGGTAGAAGAAGAGGGTAGACCAATGGGAGTCAAGGCTGCTAAAGCGGCTACAAAGAAGAAGAAGACTGCTAAAGAACAGGAACTGGGAAAGCTTGCAGAGCTGCTGGAAAGAAAAGAAAGAATCTCTAAGAATAACCTACTCCAGAGTTTATCAAACAAGAAGAAGCCACTAACAGAGATGGAGTTAAACCTTAAGCTCAAGCTAATGTCTGCTTTTTTGTGAAAATGATGGTATGTTGAGCTGAAACTTTGGTTTATTTTTGGTTGTCTTTTGATTTGCCTGATGATCTTTTTTCTGTTTTTCAGGTAAAGTACAAGGAAGACAAAAGCTGATGTCTCTCACGGGTAGTCTCTTTTTCTGTTTTGTTGTATTCTCTTTTGGATTTTACTGTCACGGGTGTGTTGTTGCTCTATCATCTCTTTATAAGTTAGTTTGTATTTGGGGATCTAGGGTAGTCTCTTTGCAATTTTGTTTGCAGTTCTTTGTACTAAAAACATGTAAAATCTTCTCTACTCTACTGTCTTCTTGTTTGCGGTATTGTTTCTTATTGCAGTTTAATGTTATATCAATGATGTTTAAGGTATTGTTTCATAACAACTTAATGTATCAAAACAAATTTGATTCTTATTGCTTTGATTCTTCTTTCTCCTTATAACACGTTGTTTTTGTTTCTGTTTTCATACACAAATCTTTGTAAGTCTAATTTACGGTACACAAATCTTTGTAAGTCTAATTTACATGTCTCTTCTATATATACTAAATAATCTTTCATTTTCAACTTTTGTAATCATACACTCACGACGTAATACCATCTTTTAGGTAAATTTTGAAACATAAATTTTTTTATTCTATTTGCTATATTTTATTCAAATGAAAAATGATTCAGAACGTTGGCAAAAAAAAACTGGAAAAAAAATTATTCAGAACAATGTTGTTTGAGTTTTTTTTCTTCATAATTCGGTAATTCATTGTGAAATTTAGTAGAATGACAAAATTAGGTTATTAATCAATAATCACAAAATTTAGATTATTAATCTACATTTTCCTAAATCACTTGTGTACTAATCTGAATTGTTATTAGTGGTTTCGGAAGAGGACACATATAAGTGCACACATAAAAATGTCCTCATCTTCGACCGATGAACTCGACCAAAGATTAGATGAAGCTTTAGAAGACGCTTTTGAAGATTCGTACAACAGCTTAGAGGAAGCTCGAGGAAAAAACAGAGGAAACGTGCTTACGTAGAATGAAAACGCGAAGAAGGCCACATCCGTTTATGGAATGACTACTTCAGTGAGGATCCGACATATCCGAGTCATTTATTTATACGCCGTTTCCGCATGAACAGACCATTATTCATGCGTATTGTCGATGGCCTCTCGGAAAATGTTCGCTTCTTTCAACAAAGAAGAGATGCGGTCGGAAGGTTTGACCTCTCGGCAATACAAAAGTGTACAGCAGCTATTCGTATGCTTGGTTATGGTTTTCCAGCTGACGCGGTTGACGAATATCTCCGACTCGGTGAAACCACAACACTTAGGTGTTTAGAAAATTTCACTGAAGAAGTAATACAGTTATTTGGAGATGAGTATCTACGAAGACACACACCAGAGGACCTTCAAAGACTACTCGATATTGGAGAGATACGTGGGTTTTCAGGGATGATATGGGGCATTGATTGTATGCATTGGGAGTGGAAAATTGCCCAACCTCTTGGAAAGGACAGTACACCCGTGGATCGGAAAGCCTACAATTGTCTTAGAGGCTGTAGCATCACAAGATCTTTGGATATGGCACGCTTTTTTTGGTCCTCCAGGAACCTTAAACGATATCAACGTCCTCGATCGATCACCTGTTTTCGATGACATCATACACGGTCGAGCTCCAAGGGTACAATACATGGTCAACGGACACACGTACGATTTGCCGTACTACCTCACCGACGGTATATATCCAAAATGGCATACATTTATCCAATATATCTCACTTTCTCAAGGTCCTAAAGCGGAGTTGTTTGCTAAGGTTCAAGAAGCAACCCGAAAAGATGTGGAGCGTGCTTTTGGAGTATTGCAAGCTCGATTTGCGATTGTGAAAAACTCCGCTCTTATATGGGACAAGGAAAAAATCGGGAATATTATGAGAACATGTATCATACTCCACAATATGATAGTGGAAAATGAGCGAGATGGATACACTTAATATGATACATCTGAATTTGAAGAAGGAGACGTATCCAGATGTTCTCGGGTGGATATATCATATTCTACCGACATGCCTACGAATCTCGGAAATATGTTTCAAATTCGGAGTCATGTTCGTGATCGCCGGATTCATGACCAGTTGAAAAATGACTTAATCGAAAATATTTGGGACAAATTTGGTGATCAAGATTAATTATAAATTGTTGTATGTTCATGTTTAATCATTAAATAAATAATAATTTTCAATTTCATTAATTTACTTTTTATTAATTTTTTTTTATTTTAAGAACCTCAAAGAATCTCACCATTACACTAATACAATACTTAACAATGCTTAACTATTTAAGATAAACAAAAAGGATTAAACAAATGGTAAGAACTCCATTAGGAGTCTTACCATTGTAGTTGCTCTAAGAGTACGGGAGTATGCTAATATAGTTTTTTAAAATTAAAATAAATAAAAAATTAAGAAAATAAGAGAAAGAATAATTGAGGTTCTTAGAGCATGAACAATAGTGAACTCCACCGGGGGTTCTTAAATTTTTTTTTTATAAAAAAATGGAGCCAATCAGAGTTCGCCACGTGGCGAACCCTGATTGGCTCCGTTTTAATAAATTCTTTTTTTTTATAAGAACCCCTAAAGGGTTCACTAATGTTGATGGTCTTAAAACAACAAAACAAGAACCTCAAATTCTTTAAGGAGAAACCTTCGCATCCATCTCTCATCAATTTTTAACTTTTTATTAACTTTAAATAAAAAATAAACTTTTATAAAAATAAAAATATTTTATTGCTTTACAACCTCTAATTAACCATCCCACCAATGGAGATGGTATAATAGTTAATGAATTGTATTTAAATAAAAAAATGGTTGTGTGTATAATCGTTTCTTAGTTAAGAAACTTAAGAAATTTTAGTAGACGCATGTCCCTTAGAGCATCTCCAACCCTCTTCTATATTTGCCTCTAAATGTTATTTTACAGAGAAAATCATCTCCAACTCACCTCTATTTTGACTCTAAAATAGAGGGATGCTATTTTTTTCCTCTATTTTTAGAGATGAACTTTTTTTATTTGTAAAAGAGTCCTTATTATTTATAAGTGATATAAATAACCACTAAAAATATTTCAATATTATAAATGATTACTAAATCTAAATATTAATTCATTTTCAATATTATAATGATAATTAAACTGTAAATAAAATTTAAATATTAATTAATATTTAATATTATGAATGATAATTAAATTTCATGGATTAAACAACACAAAATTCATAAATAGTAAAATAAACTCCAAAATATGAATACTAGTTAGAAATTTATTTTTCTTATTCATTTTAAAGCAATAAATATTAATGACTTAATATTTAGGTTAATTGCTTCCAGATCCATCAAGATAGGTAAAATAGTATTCAAACGAAGTAGATGGAGCAGGAGCTTGTTGATCTTGTTATTTTCCACCCGCTTTTGTAAAATTTGTGCTTGTTCACTTTAAATATATGCACGAATATTTGGGTCTCGTATGGAATTCAAGTCACAAAATAAAACTTTGTTTTCTTCCTTCAACTCTTTCAAAGCATAATTTTTATTTTTAATCTCCAAATGATGTTGCCTTTGTACGCTTGTCTTCTTTAATTGCTCCAAAAATTGAAAGAATAAAATTTGTTTATGAAAAATTTTGAAAGAATAAAATAAATTGGGTCAATTTGTAGTTTTTAGAAGTACAAAGTGTTAATGATAAATTAAAAACATAATATTCTTTAGAATATTCATTTTTAGAGTAAAAAATAGAAGAATACATTGGAGCAAAACACACCTCTATTATAGAGTTCCTCTATTTTAAAGTAAAAAATAGATGAATACATTAAAGATGGTCTTACAAGTCTGTCTAAAATTTGTTGTAATACTTTTTTGATCTATTTTTATTATTACTAGATTTAGGACATGTGTGATGCATAATTGAATAAATTATTTGTTAATAATTAGATTGATAAGACATAATTGTACCCTAAAATTTATACTAAAACTGCTTTGAATATATCTACTACAATGGGAAAATATTGACTTTTTAATGTTATAATCATTAGTTGGATCGTTAACACCTAAATCATTTCTCGACTTTCAGTTAATTTTAATATATCATACTATTTAATAAAAATATCTATATGATGGATTGAAACCAAAAACGGCTTACGATAAAACATTAATTTAAGAGAAATTTGCCTAAGTATACACAAAGTTTTATATATTTAATAAATGGTGATTTGCTAGATTAAGGTGAAAATAAGTGTTAATTATTTAAATAGAGCAAATGTTTGAAAATTACTATAACAGTTTTCTAAATTTTTATATACCATTTTGCCCTTTTATAATGAGTAAAGGGTAGAGTTAAAGTGTGTTTAGTATATGAGTGCAACGTGGTAGAGTTAAAGTGTGTTTTTCATGGTACTGTTTATTGGCTTTTTATGTTTGGATCTATGGATCATATCATTTTGGTTTATGGGATTTGGAGTTTTAAAGAAAGTCGATGGATTTTTTCGGTGGACCAGTCATACGGGTGTCGGATTATAGGCAATGGTGAAGATTTATGGCTCGATGAATTTCTGGAGATGGTTTATGCCGATTTTGGTTTGGATCAACAATGCCATGAGGTAAAACTAAGCTATATGTAGTCATTCATTCACTACCACAAGATACTCCCCCTGTAATTGTAAGTAACAAAAGACAATTGCAAGTGTTTGTGCAACAATTTTGTAAAGAAGCAATGCGTCTATGTGTCGAGATTTCCACTAGATCTTGTGTTTCAATGAGTTTCCCTGAAAAAGGTAACAGTAGAAACGGTAAAGGTAATGATGACGAGAAATTCCATTGTAAGTGGGGTGAACAATGATGTCTCGTATAATAGAGTTGACCTTTAGTGTAGTAGAGTTGATCCTTCGTCTAGTAGAGATGGCCCTTGTAGTAGAGTTTGTGAAAGGTGTGGTGTAGTTGATTCGGTGTTTAGTAAAGGTGGACCAAACAATGAGCGTATCCCGGAAAATGTGAAACAAAAAACTAAACATGCTGAGAACGGAGATGCGGAATTCAGATTCGACAGTTGCGATGATATGGATGGCGCAAGCTCGGATGATGAATATTATATCATTATTCGTCGAAAATCAAAGGAAGAAGAGAAGAAAAACCTCTCAGAGAAAGCAATGGGGGTTGTATTTGAATGCTGAGTATTTGGACATAGAAATGTCAGCACTAGCATTGGTTGTTAGGCAACGATACTCGTCAAAAAATGAACTCATGACGAGGCTAAAGATTCTTTCTGTCTTACAGAGGTTTGACTTCGATGTTGTGGCTTCATCGAAGACAGTGTCGGATGTGAAATATTGGGTACCAAACTGTCAGTGGAGAGTGCGAGCTTCACCTGTTGACGACGGTGGTTGTTTCTTTGTCCAGAAGTATAGAGGAGAACATAGTTGTTATGCTAAACGTCTACTGAAATCTTAGGACAGTTATACATGGAGTTCGTAGGTCGAATTGGGGCCATCTGTTCTTCCTCGACACATTATTGATTCAATGAACAAGTGATTCGGTCTAAAGGTACAAACTCCATATAATGTAATTCGCCATGGTGGAGTTAATCTTTCTTGTAGTAGAGTTAAATGTCGGTATAGTGGAGTTAAAAATACGTAGTAGAGTTAATGTGGAAGTTGTAGAGTTAATCGCCCTTGTAGTAGAGTTAATGTAATCATAGTGGAGTTAAATTAGCCTGTAGTAGAGTTAAATACCTCGTTGTAGAGTTAATCTTCCTTGTAGTGGAGTTAATGTAGTCAGTTTAACTTGTATAGTAGAGTTAGACATCAATATGGTATGGCGGAGTTAATTTTTACGTGTAGAGTTAATGTGGAAATAGTAGAGTTAATGTCCTTGTTGTAGAGTTAAATGTCCTCGTAGTGGAGTTAAATGTCCTTCATAGTAGAGTTGACGTCGTCATAACTACACTATATGCAGATGAAGTACTGGAAAGCACATTGTACTATAAGCCAAGCACGAGCTCTAGTTACAGGCACTTCTGAAAGTAGTTTCCAAGAAGTTTCGTTGTACTTGTTTGCTATTAGAAGAGCGAATCTCGGAACCCTAATAAAGCTCGAAGTAGACGGGCAAGTCTGTTGGATGTAAGTCGTAAGGTGTGTAATCTGCCACACGTGCATCAACAACCAAGAGGCCAAAGAAATCGAGGATAAAGAGCTGGTTCGAGTGTTCACAACCTGCTAAACGTCCAAGAAAAGTCGCAGCTTATTCAGAATGTAAGCAACTAGGTCACAATGGCCGTACATGTAGTGAAAGCATTCTTTCTTGAATAGTAGAGTCAACTCTTGTAGAAAACTTTGTCCTTATTTAGTAGAGCTAACATCGTTGTGGTGGAGTTAATTCTTGCTCGATAGAGTTAGTTCTCGTATGGCCTTTTGAATGGTAGAGTCAATTCTTATTCGGTAGAGTTAGTCCATATATGGTCTTTCAAATGGTATAGTTAATTCTTGTTGTCTATAAGACCCATATACCCTATATATTCATATAAATACTATCGAATGACCAAAACCAAGTAATATTGGTCCTTCAAGAGTATAAAAGATTGCATCTTTGCGATAACATATTTTAAAAACATGTACGATTATACAAATAATATACTACTCTAAGATAAGAATATATATATCTGCAAAACTACTACTCTAAAACTATACAAACTAAGACTTCTATTAATCCAGCTGGAGGTCTTGGAAGGCTGTGATGAGGGCGCCCTTATCACACAATTGTTCCGGTCCTGGATCAGTGTAAGCAATTGCCTCTTTTACCAGAAGTTCCTATCTGAATTCCATGGAGTATTTTAGCCGAGAGAAGTGATGTAATCATCAGTAAGCCCTTCGAAGTTGCATCCTATGGCCAAACACTTGATCATCTTGAAAGCGTACATGCCACAGTCGCCTGACTGTTTATTATGTGGTACGCCCTTAAGAACATGAGAAATTTTATATTGAGCCGCGCTAATGTGTGCATGCATGTCCTCGACTGAGAAACGCTTAATCATCTTCGGAATCATCACGACATATGGCCTACAAAAAAGGAGACGCGTGTAAATGGTGTACTATACTATATATGAACTCTACTATACAGAAAATGAACTCCACCACAAGGTAAATGAACTCCACTATACATGTATATGAACTCCACTACATATGTAGATGAATTCTACGAAAGGTAAATGAACTCCACTATACATGTATATGAACTCTACAATACGTTAAGTAACTCTACCGCAGCTACTATTGAAATTATACTAACTTAACTTTACTTACTCTTAGTATACCTCTACTATAATGAATTTGAGTAATTTACTTGCACGACTCTATCATTGTAGCAGTGATGTTCCAAGTTGGGTCAAAATCGTATATGCGAACCCTCCCTTCTAATAGATTAACCTCTACCGCCACTTAATGGTTGTTAATATTATGAGGGATGTAAATCATATCCACGTCTCTCATCCACTTCTTGTGAGTAGCACAAAAGTTAGGTTGAATGCCCTGGAAGATATCTTTAAACCCTCATCACCATTCTCAACATTTTTGTTCTCCAAGCTGTAAATAACAGGTTGTGCCCTGGTCTCCTCCAACCTAAGAATCCTCTCAAGCATGATTGTATTGTCTAAGGTGTTACGCTCCAGCCTAAAAACACGGTCAACAAGCATTGACATGTCTGCTCTGGTTTCCAGCCTGGTCTCCTCCAGACATTATAGACGATCAGCAAACACATTATGATCGTGTCTCATCCCTTCGAAGGCTTTGGTCAAACCTCTAAGAGTGTCAAGTAAAGCACTCGACTCCTCTTCCTTCTGCCTTTTCTTTTTAATGACTCTCACCGCATCTTTCAAGGTAGTAGAGTCATTCATCTCTTTCTTACATTTTTTCTCTTCTTTGTTGTGTTTTTTCTCCTTTTCCTTCTGATTTTTCTTCTCTTTGACTTTCTTTACCTCCTCATTTGAATGAGCACTACGCTTGCTCATCCTCTCCTCGACATAAGCATCTACCTTCCTCTTATTACTTATGTCCTAGAAGGATTCATCTAGATTGGAGACAAATATGTCTCCAAGCATGGTGTCCACTTTGGGATCTGCAATATCGTCTCGCCATAGAGGCATTATCTCCAGAGGCTTTGTAGTCAGCTACTTAAGACGTACCTGATAGACCAAAAGATGCTTTATTAAACACAAATGAACTCTTCTAAACCGGCGATCAACTACATAAATGAACTCCACTAAACTGTCAAAATAAACTCTACTAAACTAGACTCTACTACACGTAAATGAACTCTACTACACATAAATGAACTCAACTAAACTATACTCTACTACACGTAAATGAACTCTACTACACATAAATGAACTCAACTAAACTATACTCTACTACACGTAAATGAACTCTACTACACATAAATGAACCCTACTAAACTGAACTCTACTACACTGAATTCTAGTAGAGTTTTAAATCAACTCCATTGTACTTGAAAATGAACTCTACTATACAGTAAATGAACTCTACTATGCATAAAAGAACTCTATCAATCACCTAAAACAACTCTACTATGAAATCAATTTACATTTCCATTCGACGTGTTTCGTTGCTCCAACTTCACAATTTCTTTGCTCCAATGTCACCTTCTCTTTGATCCCCAAATATTTCAGCTAGTATGAGGATATACTAAAATGTCCATATGAGAAGTGAGTGCACAAACTCATATAGAGTGTAAGTGCCCTTTTTGTAGGCTGCACTTTTGATCGATTTCATCAGTTCCTGAAACACCACTCATCCCCATGGATGCCTCTCGAACTTCTCAAAATCGGCAACCAACTTAGCAGAACTAGAAGGAATTCTACTATTTACATGACAACCATAAAATCCTACATGCAAAACAATTAGAAAGCCTACTATCTTCCTCTTCTCGAAAGACCACCCTCTACATCTCCCCAACACGTCTTTCAACTCTACCCATGTAGGGCCTTCACCAACCCCTAAACTCATTTCTTCCCAAAGCTGTTCGTGGGAAACATCTGCCACATTAGACTCATCAAAGTTATCGCAATTAAGCTGCGTGATTTCAGCAAAGTCGTGTAGAGAAAACCTCGTAGGCCGAGACCCAAACAACTCCCCCATCTCATACTTAATTTTAATCTGTAGTTGATGCATCAACAAATACTGTATATGCCTCCATGTAAACATGTAGTCGGAGTCTACGAGCTTCAGAAAAACACTTAGGCAAGAGTTCTCCTTTATGTCTATGTATGCATCCTCACCCATACCCTTGATCATATTACTAATGTTTTTAAGATTGCAGTAATGGTTAATGTTTCGGTTCTTCATCACCGGTAGAGCGTGTCATCAAAGCTTCTCTAGGTACTTCTTCTCAGCCAAATCTAAAGATGAAAACAAACGATAAACATTAAAAACCTAACTCCATTACACGCAAATGAACTCTACTACACTACAACATATCTCTACCAAAATCATCGTAATCCTCAATCCAACTCTACTACACGGAACACAACTCTACCACATTACAACCTACGTCTACCAAGTTAGACTAACTCTATTACACTCAGCATATCTCTACTAGACTTCACCCTAACTTTACTAC
>JAKUCM010004611.1:0-30355 GCA_023374145.1 Lepidium sativum | reverse complement strand
GTAAGTTAACTTTACAAATCCTCAGTACCTTTTTTTTGTCAATTTTTGCGTAAGAATATCTAACTAATAAAAATTTAATAATTTTTTAAAAGAAAACAAGAATCTACCTCTCTGATTACAGAGTTTCTTTTCAACGGAGTGAAGTAGCTATGCCTTTTTGCATGTATAGAATACGTAGGCTCCTTTATAGAGATAAATACTTCAGTTTTATTAATTAATTAATGAATAATAAATGCAAATGAATCTAATAACTAGGTCTGGGTATTCGGTTTTAAATATATCAAACGGTTCGATTTTTTCAGTTTTTTAAAACCGATTCCAAATTAAACTGAATTAAATTTTCGGTTCGTTTCGGTTTCTTAAATAATTACATCGGTTCTGTTTTTTTATTTTTTGGGTATTTTAATTAAAATATATAAAATTCTAGTTTAAGATAATCGAACTGACCGTACCGAAAATTGAGTTAAATATTTGTTGGATTTCGAATGATTTTTATGAATAAACTGAAATTAAATCGAAAACATAAAATTTTGGTTCGATTGGTTCGGTGTATTTAGATTTGGTTCGAATGCCTACTCCTACTAAGAACTAATAAGAATAAATAAAATGTGAAAGAGTAGAGATGACGCCAAAGGATGGATCCAATCCATGCTTAATGGATTATGCAGAATAAAGAGAGAATGACATAAGGATTCAGATGTGACGTGACATCTTAGCATCGATTACTTGGACTACGACATTTCAGACCTACCAATTTTTTTATTCCTTTTCAAAAAAAAATTTACTAATCATATTAAAATTAATTAGAATGTTCCGTATATACAGATTATTTTATGGTAATCTTGTTTTGTTGTAGTCATATAGGTCAAAGAAGCTTACAGGTTTTGAGATTCGTGTTGGACAAAAGTTTAAGTTAAATTACGTAAAAAAGAATAAAAAAAATGTTGTTAACTGATTGTAGCCTGGTATAATCATTTTATAAATTCTTAATACAATTTTGTTTATAGTAGTAAAAACAGGATTTAAAACCCAGTAAATTAGATGATAAAAAACATCCGATATAAGACAAAAAAGTAAGAGTTAAAGCAATAATTTTGGATTGAGTTCTTTTGCTTACATTTATGTAGGAATTTGGCTATTAGACCGACTAATTGTGGTTCAATATAATCTACCGTTAGACAAAAAACAATAGTCATTTATGATTAAATAGAGATGTAGAGAAAGGCCCAATGGGCTTTTTTTGTTTGATAAGCATGCGAAAATAGAGAAAGAAAAAAGAAAAGAAAAGTAGAAGACATGCTCTGTTAAGTGGTCGCTGTCTTCACTCTCTAATCTTCTCTGTGTATTTGGCAGTTGAATTTCTCTGCATGCAAAATCTAATTTTAGATTTCGTGTTGGATTCTCATTTCAGTGTGAAATTACCTTTATACCCTTCTCTTTCATCAAACGTCAACGTTAAATATCTCTCTCTCTCAAACTTTTATTTATTTTTTATTTTTGTGTGATTTTTAATGATTTGTCTATTATTGTGTTTCTCCTTTCTCTTTCATCAGACATGCAAAATCTCCTGCATTCCTGTCTCGTTCGGGTAATTATGTGAATAAATTGTGGTCCTAATTTCATAAAACATCTTTTATTTTTGTACGTGAGTGAGTTTTCAAGTTCAATAACTAGTTCACATGTGAGATACGATTTTTTTAAAAAAAATTGGAGTTATTATTCCCATATTAATTAATGAATTTAGCATTAATAATATATATGCTGACATTACCAACCAAATGTTTCTGCTTTTATGGATAGTTCTATATGTTGCGCTTGATTATAGATACTAGATTTATCTGTTTATAATTTATGTTATATAATCCGTACTCCCTAAAAAAAAGTGGACCAAAATGAGATTCATAGATTTATTTTACTTTGGTCAACCACATCATATGATTAATTTTGTTTTAGAAAATAGAATAAACCTACAAAAAATGTTCAGTGTTCAGGAATAAATCTCGTGAACAAGAGGTCAATAACAATTTGACACATGAATACAGTTAGGATCGTACGTAATCGATATTAAGAAATCTCTGTGACACTAGAATTCAAGATAAAGAGATATACATAATTGTTTTTAGAAGTATCTTAGAGGGGTATAAACGTCATTTCATAGTGAGCATGAAGCCAAAGAGTCGTCTCTGTCCTAAAGATATCTATCTACAGCTGCTTTGCTTGTGAATAGAGAAGAAATTGAATGATGAGAGATCAAAACTCCGTTTGCGTTTTCTCTGTCGCTATTTTT
Organism: Lepidium sativum; assembly: GCA_023374145.1. Lineage (NCBI taxonomy): Eukaryota > Viridiplantae > Streptophyta > Magnoliopsida > Brassicales > Brassicaceae > Lepidium > Lepidium sativum. The sequence continues at coordinate 28,068 of JAKUCM010004611.1, read as the reverse complement.
GGCGGTTGTTTACATTTTTGTTATGTCTTCGTTTGACTAATTGTTCTCAAAGAAGAAAACTCTAATTATATAAAAGAAAAAGCTAAGAAAATTATTGTGGACAAATGATTCTTAGCATATTGGTCGTCCGCGATAAGTTCATTTTTTTTGACAATAATAATTGATACATAAGAAAGAATACCATGAGATCTACCTAATACTCAGATGCCATGCGGCCACCCTACTCGATCTAGGCAGGACATTCGCTTTGTCATTCAAGAGCTTGGGAATGGAAAACAGAAAAACTCTGGCGAACGAAACCCGAAGAAAACGAAATTCTTTAAGAACAAATTCACTTAAAACATTTTATTTGAATAATTAGAGATCAAATTATTTGCTTACATTATTTAAGAATCTGATTAATAGGCCGACCTGTTGTGGTATAATATAATTTATAGTTGATAAAAAAACAATCATGAAAAAGATATAACTAAATGGAGGAATTAGCGAATGACATTTAGTCTAGTGACAGACACTAAATTCACTTAAAACAATGCATTTGCATAATCCGGGATCGAGTACTCCTGTCTACACTATATAAGAATTTGACTATTAGACTCATCAGTTGTAGGCCAATATAATTTGCCGTTGACAAAAAAAAAATGAATGAATTAAAAAGTGTTTGGTGGAATTGTTTTATTAATGATTACCAAAATCAAAGGAACGAAAGAGGGACCTCTTCGTGCATATAGACAACTGCTCCCACTATCTTTTTTTTTCCTTCCAACAAAATCATTCACTTGAGAATTTCTGTCTCATAAATCACTTTCATGCAAATTCATATTTATCTTTGGTAAATAAAAACTTTAAAATTATTGCTTCTTCCGGTCGATTACTTGTTGACGCTATATTTGATTACATAATCAATCTTAATTAATCTATTTCCGGGAATTAATAGAGACATTTTTCTTTATGAATCAATATTATGATATTAACGAAGTTTTATTATTTAAATGGTTGTCACTAGTACTAAATATATAAAGAAAATCAAGTCTAAGTATGTTCATTAAAGGATAACTAATTTTAATGCTTTAATCATTAAAATAAAAGTTTTTTGCTTTTAAAGGTTACTACCGCCTAATTCATCATTACGAGAATATTAACTTTGATCCAAAATTTCTAAATATCCTTTTTACCCAGTTTTTTTTAACAATTAAGGTTCACTAATTAAATAAAATTCGATCAGTTAACCAAATATTTTTTCTTACAAAACAAAAACTATAAAATGGAATAAGTCGTGCAAAACCATTTATAACTTGTTTTTTTCTTAATATTTGTTTGAATTCTCTCTGCTGCAGCTTGCAGGTATTTGACCAGCGACTATACATTGAAAGCAAAATATCCAGCAGGAATTCAATTCAATATCTTTCTCTTTGTTATTTTTCGAATATACAATAAAAGTAGTTCTTGTGTGAAGATGTGGTTGAATGATAATACTCAAATTTGAGAAGCTATTAATCATATTAATTCAGTTGTGAATCTTATGTTAAACTACATTACATTCATGTAGTATAATATCTTAGCTGATTCAAAGTTTCTGGTTGAATTGAATTATCTAAATTATATAAAGAAAATAATTTTATTTTAATGGAACATGAATGTTTGGAATCTATATTATGCAAGGAGGCATTGCTTTTGCTATTTCGAATTGAAGAGTGATATAAAATCAGTCTATTTTTGACATTATATCTATAGTTAGCGTATTCATCATAGTTAGAAAATCTAGTTCCGTATCAAATTCACGATCAATATCGTTACTAGAATCAATATCAATATCATCAATAAAAAAACTTATTGTGAATCTTATGTTAAACTACATTACATCCATGGAGTATAATATCTTAGCTAATTCAAACTTTCTGGTTGAACTGAATTATTTAAATTATATAAAAAATAGTTTTTATTTTAATGAAACATGAATGTTTGGAATCCATATTATGCAAGGTGACATTGTTCTTGCTAATTCGAATTGAAGAGTGATATAAAATCAGTCTACTTGTGACATTATATCTATAGTTAACGTATTCATCATAGTTAGAAAATCCAATTCCGTAAGTTCACGATCAATATTGTTACTAGCATCAATATCGATATCATCAATAAAAAAAACCTATTGTGAATCTTATGTTAAACTACATTACATTCATGCAGTATAATATCTTAGCTAATTCAAACTCTGGTTTAATTGAATTACCTAAATTATATAAAAAAATAGATTTTTTGAATGAAAGACTTCCACAAAAGACAAAAACCTGAAAATTACCACAATTCAACAAAAAAATTTAACCAGTTTTACTAACTTATTTTTAGTAAAAGAAACCAAAAGGAGAAATAATTAAGGTCAAAGTGATTAAAGATAGATGGGTGATTCATCACCAAAACGGCGCCGTAGAGATGTCTTATCCTACGTTACAGCTGGTTGTGGCAGACATCATAGGGCCTACGTAACCCTTTAACATATCTAGTTACTTCTCACTGTTCAAACCATAAAAATCTCATTCCTAAATATTAATAAATTTCGTTATAAACATATACTAATACATTAAGTATTGATTATTGTTTCTAGGAAAATTATTAAACCAATGATTTCAAACAAAATTCTAGATTTATGCATTGGGATCTATTCCTAGTTTATAAATCGGTTAAAAGTAAGCATGTACATTAGGTTTTAACTGAACGGTTCAATTTTTTTGGTTTTCTAAAACTGATTCCAAATTAAAACCAACTAAATTTTTGGTTCGATTTGGTTTCTTAAATAATTATATCAGTTCGGGATTTTTGGTTTGGTTTTTCAGAGATTCCGATCGGTTTTTATGAATCGAAAACCAAAAATTTTGGTTCGGTCAGTTCAGTCCGAATGCCCATCTCTAGTTAAAAGTGTTTACTCTCAAATTATCATAATTTGTTGGTGAAGGTACAAACATGTCACATATGTAGAGACAACATTGTGTAGAGACATCTAACGTTATAAGTATTCACAAATCTAAATATAAATACAAGTAGCGATCCACTTGGTTTTTGATATTTTGGAAGTTATTGTAATAAAAAGATGAATTCAAAGGATACAGAGCTATATATGTCGGGTCATTTAGAGCCGTGACCAAAAGTTTCGTCGTAATTTCTACGGTCTGTCATCAGAAAATTTTGGACTTTTCTTCTCTCTTTTATCAACTTCTGTATAAGTTTTGTCGGGTTATCACTTGGTATTCGTATGTCTTCTTTTCTTTTCTAATAATGAAACGTAAGATCATTGAAAAAAAGAGTTTTATTTTTAATTTATTGTTTTTTTAGCTTTTTAAATACAAGTCACATATATACAATATATAATATGTTTCGTGAGTGCGTACTAATGACCTACCACCATCGTACCAACTCGAAGGGATTTATTATCTACTCTCTAGATTATAATCTTTACACGGATCTTAAGAACTTAACCAGTTTAGATAGGTTTAATAATCTTCAATTTCAGTTTCTTGAAACCTTAGTTTTTCAAGTTCCTAAAGAATCGTGAATATATTACTTAAAAATTGCAGGTAACAATATGAATGAGTAGATCAAAAAAAAGAAAAAGACAAACGATAGAAACAAATAGAGTTAAATGACAATTGTTAATATATAAATTTATTATAAGAGAAAAGGTTGTTCTTCGATTTTTTTCTATTAGTTTCGATCTTCTTGTCCGAGATAACAAATTATTAAAATTATTATCTATATATGTCTTACACTAGTAAATTGTTCGAAGTCTACTAACAGACGGTAAGTCCACTTGAACCAACTCATTTGTATAGCCAGAAATCGAGTCTCCCGCCTACATTATGTAAGAATTTGGCTACTAAACCGGACAGTTGTGACCCAATATAATTTGTTTTTGACAAAAAATGTCATACACTAACTAACTCGAAATTTTAAATTAGTTTTTCTTATTAAAATGTTTTGTTCCGAAGATTTATTTGTTTTCCTTGGATTTTGTGTTGCAATTTTATATTTTTTGGATGGATGAATATAAGCTTTTTCTAGTGAAAAAAAGAAAAAGAAATTCACAATCAAACTTGATAAAGAATATTACTATGTCAAAGTATTGATATATTTTATCGAAAATAAAACGCGTTATGTGTCCTTTATCAAAAGAAAATACGATAGTGTGATTTTGCTGTTATTAGTTGTATTATTTACATATGTGATATCTATAGATTTTTAGTTTGAAATGTTTCTACACACTTTTATTTTTTTTGATAAAAATGTTTCTATAACTTTAGAAAAATAAATTAAAAATAAGGTGGAAGATAGGAATTTGTAGGGCTAAAAGCGAAAATAAAAATAAAAGTAAAGAAACGTCTTTCTCAATAAGAACACAGATCCCAACGGATTCAAACAGCAAATTTGTGCTTTGCTCTTCTCTTTTTTCTTATAATATCCTCTCAAAACCCTCTTATATCTTAGAGCCTCTTCCTTTGCTTCTCTTAGAAAAAACAAAACTTTGATTTTGCAGATAAGCTTACGCAAAGAAAATGGTGTGTTCGTTGTGTAACCAATGATTGGGCTTTAGCTTACTACTTCGAGAGATCAAAAAGAGGGTAAGAGAGAGAGTGAGTGAGTGAAGTTACATTATCGAAAGAAGAGAAGCTAGAAAAAAAAATGAAGTCTTTTTGTGATAATGATGATAATAATCATAGTAATACGACTAATCTGTTAGGTTTTTCATTGTCTTCAAATATGATGAAAATGGATGGAAGAGGAGAAACTCTTTACTCATCTTCAACTTCTTCAGTTGCTACTTCTTCTTCTTCTGTTCCTCCACAACTTGTGGTTGGTGACAACAGTAACAACTATGGAGTTTGCTATGGATCTAACTCAACTGGTGAAATCTATTCTCACATGTCTGTGATGCCACTCAGATCTGATGGTTCTCTTTGCTTAATGGAAGCTCTCAACAGATCTTCTCACTCAAATCATCATCAAGGTTAGTCACTTAGTAGTATAATGTGAACTTACTTAACTAGAAGTTTGAGAGTTTTACTTGTTGTTGTTTTTGTGTCTTGTTTGATGGGAGCATGTTTGGTTTTAAGGATTTATGTTTTATATTTTATATACTGAGAATATTTTTCTGGTTTTTTTTGGTTGTTTTTAGATTCATCTCCCAAGATGGAGGATTTCTTTGGGACCCATCAAAACAACACAAGTCTCTCTCAAGCCATGGATCTTAGTTTAGATAGTTTATTCTACAATACCACTCATGAGCCCAACACAGCCACAAACTTTCAAGAGTTCTTCAGCTTTCCTCAAACTAGAAACCACCATGAAGAAGAAACGAGAAATTACGAGAATGACCCTGGTTTGACACATGGAAACTCTTTTAATGTAGGGGTATATGGGGAATTTCAACAGTCACTGAGCTTATCCATGAGCCCTGGGTCACAATCTAGCTGCATCACTGGTTCTCACCACTACCAAAACCACCAAAGTCAAAACCAAAACCACCCTCAAATCTCTGAAGCTCTTGTGGAGACAAGTGTAGGATTTGAGACTACGACAATGTCGGCTGCTAAGAAGAAGAGAGGACAAGAGGACGTTGTAGTTGTTGGTCAGAAGCAGATTGTTCATAGAAAATCTATTGATACTTTTGGACAACGAACTTCTCAATACCGAGGCGTTACAAGGTCTTTACTTTATATTTATAATATTAAATATTGTTTGACTTTAGTTAGTAATGTTTACTGTACTTATTCTATACTTTTAATCATGTGAAACAGACATAGATGGACTGGTAGATATGAAGCTCATCTATGGGACAATAGTTTTAAGAAGGAAGGTCACAGCAGAAAAGGAAGACAAGGTTTATTATATAATTAAACTTTTTTATATAATATATAAATTAACATTGATCTGACAATGTGTTTTTTTATTCTTATGATTTGATGATCTTCTTCTCAGTTTATCTGGGTAAGTACACGCTTCAATCTTCATGGATTCATGATTTCCCCCTCAAGTTTCTCGGGAAAATAATGATGGATTTTGACTGCTTTTTTAATTTTGTTTTCGTTTGTTTGAATCTTTTTTAGGAGGTTATGATATGGAAGAGAAAGCTGCTCGAGCTTATGATCTTGCTGCACTCAAGTACTGGGGTCCCTCTACTCACACCAATTTCTCTGTAATCCATTTTTCTCATTCTTTATTTTGTTACTTTATATCTCTTTTGACCTTTTATATGACGCTAATGGACTTTTATTAAAGGTGGAGAATTATCAGAAAGAGATCGAAGACATGAAGAACATGACTCGACAAGAGTATGTTGCTCACTTGAGAAGAAAAAGCAGTGGTTTCTCTAGGGGTGCTTCTATCTATAGAGGAGTTACAAGGTCCTTTATATTACAATTTCGTAACATTATAATATATAGTTTTTATATATATAAATATTGACTTTATGTTTATGTTATCATAGACATCATCAGCATGGAAGGTGGCAAGCTCGGATCGGTAGAGTTGCTGGAAACAAAGATCTCTACCTTGGAACTTTTGGTAATTTTAGTTGATGATTTTGTTTATTATTGAATCGTTTTGTATTACTTGTGACTCACGGTATCTTCTTTATAGGTACTCAAGAAGAAGCTGCAGAAGCCTACGATGTAGCAGCGATTAAGTTTCGTGGCACAAATGCTGTGACTAACTTTGATATAACGAGGTATGATGTTGAACGTATAATGTCTAGTAACACACTCTTATCTGGAGAGTTGGCTCGAAGGAACAACAACAACAACACCATTGTTGTAACCAACAATGATGACCAAACTTCTTTGAACGCTGTTGTGGACGGTAAATCGGGTAAAGAAGCGAGTAGTCCAGACAGAGTTTTGAGTTTTCCGACGATTTTCGCATTGCCTCAAGTTGGTCCTAAGATGTTTGGAGCAAATGTGGTCGGAAATATGAGTTCCTGGACTACAAACCCTAACTCTGAGCTTAAGACTGTTGCTCTTACTTTGCCTCAGATGCCTGTTTTCGCTGCTTGGGCTGATAACTAACTAACTCTGGTTTATCTTGGTTTTAATTGCCAAGTGTTTCGGCTTATCTCCGGTTTTATCCGGTTTGAATTCAATTCGGTTTAGTTTTATTCGGTATAAATAGTATTTGCTTAGGAGCGGTATATGTTTCTTTTGAGTAGTATTCATGTGAAACAAAATGAATTCTCTCTATAACATATGAATTTCAATGAATCTCTTTTGCTATTCCTTTGCTCTTATTGATTTAATGGCGTTGATAATTTGCGAATCGATTCAAATGTTAATCTTTTTGTAAAAGAGAATGTGCATGGAGATGAAATGACCCAAAGCTAATAATTAGGTTCCATGTCACTTTATTTATATAAATATATAAAATTTGATAAATTATTCCTTTTTTTTTAACTAGTCTGCAGGTTTTCTAATCTTGCTTCTATTACCGTAGATATGGGGTTTGATCCCTGATGTCTTGAATATTTATAAAGTGACTACACTACTGAACTTCGGTATAAATTAAATTATTCATTTAGAAGTACAAATGATTTTTTTTTAACATTGGACCACAAATGGCCGGCCTATTAGCCAAATTCTTGTAAATGCAAGCGGAGGACTCGATCCCAAGATGTACAAATGCGCATGTCTCTTGTGGACTTGCAATTAAACTAAATGCCACTTGCACTGATTGTCAAAAATATGTAATGTCACTCCAATAATGCGAAATGCTTTATTGACCATATGGAGGCACAATGATCCAACATTACCTTCACCACTTCATTTCTAAATTCTCTCCTTTTGTCTCTTTTTCACACCCCACCGTATCAGCTTTTTCCTAAAGTTTCACCAAAATTTTAAAATATTCCCTCCTCCATGATTTGTAGGAATTTTTATATTTTATTTTTGACTTATTTAAATATTTAAAATTTATTGTTTGGAAACTTTAAAAAGCCACTTACTGCGAAAATAATTATGGGCAAACAAAGTTACTGTTACAACCCATACGTGAGATAAATGAAACTGAGTAGTTCAATGTCCAAACGTTTGAATTTAAACATAATGTCGCTCGCACGTGTTTTTTTCAAGTTTTCCACACGTGTGTTAAATTGGGACGAACTGGGCCAGGAACTGGCCCACTTTCACATGTGTGAAGGAGTTGGTTTTTAACCACTAGGCAGACATAGTCGATTTGGGCCAGGGCCCAAGTTTAATAATTTACGTCTCTTAAAATTCAAGTGATATTCAGCAAATTCTCATATATCACTTTCGTTTCTATTTTTCCATCATTATAATTGTGGGCTTTGATCAATGGTGGCGATCCCCATCTTCGAAGTAGAGCTTTCGACAAACGGTTTTGAAGATTCTGGACAATCCAGACGAGTGGCTGGCTATCCGACAGAGTTCTCTCGGTTAAGTTTTCTTTTCTCAGCTTTTTTTCTTTTGGTAATTCCTCAAATTTTTAATTTTAAAATTGATATTCTCGTTAGGCATGTTAAAGAAACAATCTACGACTGATGGTTCCTTTGAGATTTTCCATTATAAATATACGTATGCCGTTGAGAGAAAAAAAATTGTGGGGATTTGATTGGTAGGGTTGAAAACATTTTAGTCCACGTAGAATCACATTTTTTTGGCTTTGATATTTTGGAACTGAATTAATGGCACATTAATTTCGTCGAAATGTGACATTTGATTGTGATTCGAAAACATGAAGGCCATATTCTTCCACGTTTCTTCTATTGATAGGATTGGTTTTACTAAATATAAACATTTGACTTCTTCTCAAAACTAGTAAGATTAAAGAAACTAGAGAGTTGCATGATTTTCATGCTCGTGTATATATATAACAACAAATAAAGACAGACATAAAGATAATTTCCGTTTAGAGAAGAGTTAGTGATCATTAAACTAATTTATATAACTCAGTTACTAGGTTACTCCAACAAGCAAATGATTCTTAGTCTACTGGCTGACGATAAATCTACTTAAGACAGTTTATTTGTAATCGATTCTCTCATCTCCATTATGTAGAAATTTGGCTAATAGACAGCCAGTTGTAACTCAATTAATCTACCGTTGACAAAAAAGAAATTACTCCGCAATAAATGAATTATGGTGAGGTATTTCTGGTATTTATTGTTGTTGGCTTAGTTGGTAGCTTTACCTATATTTTAATTTATTGGTCCTTCAGAAAAAGAAGAATCTCAAAACAAGCCACGAATTTGCTTCTCAACCACAAAACCTCTTCCTCAAAATAATAATAATATTAAATCAAACCAGTTTTCAGTTCTTTGCCTCCTTACAAACCAATCCACGCGTCGTTACATATAAAACCCCACCGGCTTTGGCGGCGGAGGAGAAATGGCTTCGCCGTCGATGGTCTTCGATCACTTAATTCTTACAACGTTCTTTGCCTCTCTATTCGCAATTCTGTTTCTTTATCTCTTGCGACGCCGTAGCAGTAAGAATTTGAATCGGAGCAAAATTGATAAAACCCTAACGGTGAAATCTGGGGATGGTGATGATATTATCATCGTCGGTGCTGGTGTCGCTGGTGCAGCCCTCGCTCATACCCTCGGAAAAGTTAAGCTCTTTCCTGATATTTGATTCAAAGTTTACTATTCACCCAAATCTCGTTTTTGCATTCGATTTTATAGAATTTCACTTTTTCTTGCTGGGAATCATCTGGAAAATGTCTCTTAGTTCAGAAATGTTTTCTTTTTATGAATTTTGGGTTCGAAAGTTTCTCAATTTGTTTACTTAATTGTCATCGTGTATAGCTTCCATCAAATTCTTGCAACACAAGCTATATTAGGTTGCTCAATGGATAAAGTTGCAAAATTTCGCCGTACTCTTTTCGCATTCAGTATCTTAACAATGCTCGTGATTCTTATTTTACGGAGAAATATTTTTGCTTGTTGCAATTTTGTGATTTATCGTTGCCGTCACGGAATCAAATTTATTGTCTTTTTGCTTTTTTTGTGTGTGTATGTGTGGTTGTAGGAAGGAAGAAGAGTTCACGTGATAGAAAGAGACTTAACTGAACCTGATCGAATTGTCGGTGAGTTGCTTCAACCTGGTGGTTACTTGAAGTTGATCGAACTGGGGCTTGAAGGTAAACCACATCAACCACTAAAGTTCATATCTTTTGTTTGATTAAACATTATACTTCTCTGGACTGATTTGGTTACCACTTGGACTGTAGATTGTGTGAATGAGATAGACGCACAGAGAGTTCTTGGTTATGCTCTCTACAAAGATGGGAAACACACTAAACTCTCCTACCCTTTGGCTCAGTTTCATTCAGACGTTGCAGGTCGAAGCTTTCACAATGGCAGATTTGTGCAGAGGATGCGAGAGAAAGCTTCTTCACTTCCTAAGTAAAGTTTTGCGTTTTACTTCCTTTTTAATGAAATTTTGAGACCACATATCTTTTTAGTGTAGGATCTGACTTTGAGTATTCGATACTTGGTTTCAGTGTTCGAATGGAGCAAGGAACAGTAACATCTTTGGTAGAAGAAAATGGAATAATTAAAGGTGTTCAATACAAAACAAAAGATGGCCAAGAGCTTAAAGCATTTGCTCCTCTTACCATAGTGTGTGATGGTTGTTTCTCCAACTTGCGTCGCTCTCTCTGCAAACCTAAGGTGTGTGACATTGTTATTGGGAATCTTTTTGATAGTCTTCTGCATCTGTTTTGTTGCACTAAACTCGATCAATAACACTCTGATCAGGTGGAGGTGCCATCAAATTTTGTGGGTCTCGTGTTAGAGAATTGCAATCTCCCTTTTGCAAATCACGGGCACGTTGTTCTTGGCGATCCGTCACCCATTCTATTCTATCCAATCAGCAGCTCAGAAGTCCGTTGTTTGGTTGACGTACCAGGTTCAAAACTTCCTTCGCTCGCAAGCGGTGAAATGGCTAACCATCTTAAAACAACAGTCGCACCGCAGGTACCTATTCAAATCCGTGATGCGTTCATTGCTGCAGTCGAGAAAGGTAACATAAGAACAATGCCAAACCGAAGCATGCCAGCTAATCCGATTCCTACACCAGGAGCTCTACTTCTAGGGGACGCATTCAACATGCGTCATCCGTTAACTGGAGGCGGTATGACTGTCGCATTGTCAGATATAGTCATTCTCCGCGACCTGTTGAACCCACTTGTGGACTTAACAGATAAAGAATCCTTGTCAAAATACATAGAATCATTCTACACATTGCGGAAACCGGTTGCTTCCACAATCAATACACTTGCAGGAGCTCTTTACAAAGTCTTTTTGGCATCTCCCGATGATGCAAGAAGTGAAATGCGTCGAGCTTGCTTCGATTATCTTAGCCTCGGAGGTGTTTGCTCGTCAGGACCAATCGCTCTGCTCTCTGGTTTGAACCCGCGACCTATGAGTCTGGTTCTTCATTTCTTTGCAGTTGCGATTTTTGGAGTTGGTCGTTTGCTCTTACCTCTCCCTTCCATTAAACGGTTATGGCTCGGAGCTAGACTAATCTCGGTACGTCGTGTTATTCTTTATAACTCATGAAATAGTGGTTTTATGTTATAGCTCAGAGCTAGACAAATAGTGAATTTTTTGTGTTATGAAACAGAGTGCTTCAGGAATTATATTTCCAATCATAAAAGCAGAAGGTGTCAGGCAAATGTTCTTCCCTCGAACCATTCCTGCCATTTACAGAGCTCCTCCTACTCCTTCGCCTCCTCAATGATGAATAAGAACATTGCTCTAAAGAAGATTACGTATGTGTAAAAACATTGTACGAACTTTGGTTAAAATTGTGTCTTTGGTGTCATTGTTGATTGTTAATAAACTGTGTTTGCAATATTGTTCAACATACAAATTATATTTGATAAAAAAGTAGAAAAAAATTTGTAGTTATTTTATTTTTGCACCTTCTCCATCTATAACTTGCTCATCTTCTGTTGAATCACACTTCACATGATATATATAAACCAACATGAGCTATGCAGTAAAACACAACTTCAAAAACAGTAATGAAGCAGACATAAACTGCAAAACTAGCTAGAGAATGAACATATATTTGCCTGTCGTTTTTAACTGAGACACGAACCAGAAACAAAGATTAGATCGTGAGAATGGGCCATTCACTTATACATATGATTCAGATGGGTTTAACATAATCATGTTCTTACGATCAGATGGGCTTCAGGATCTAATCGTCCCAATATTAGCTTTTCTTTTTCTTTTATACCATTTTACTTCACCTAGAGATGTTATAAGCCAAACCCAACAACATTAATAAATAATAATACCTTATTCTAACATTTCTCACACAAATTAAAAAAATATATTAAAATTTGAATATATTCCTGAAAACTAGTTGATCTTGACATTTTTTTTTATTGGTTAATAATAAGATTAATTTTATATCGTAATTTAAAACGACACTTATTTTAAACCAGAAAACAATCCTATATAAAAAGGAGGAAATATAATTTTACATAAAAAATCTAATTTATCTTTATAGATTTTTTTACAGGATCATATAAATTATTTTATATCCTATCATATAATTTTATCATGGATTTTGCAGTTCATGCAATCTTTTTTTGTATACACATTAACATATCCAACAATGAAATAAGGAAGAAGTGTTAGCCAGAAAAATTTGGTGATCGAAATGATTAATAATTTAAAAATTGTGAATCACCGTCAAATTAGAAAGAAGAGGGATGGGTGATAAATAATATGAAAAGGATAGAAAGTGGTCAAAAAAAAGAATTGGAGTTATATACATAAATAAGAAATGGAGCCCAATATATTAGCCAAATCTTGTTGCCACATCCTTTAAACCTATCATTCATTGTGATGTTGAGTCTCTTTATTACTATCTTCATTTTTCAACCATTTCTAGGGGCGGACTTACAATATTTTCCTTCACGTTTTAAGTTAAAGTTTAAATACTTTATGTATCATAAAAAGCTCATATTTCTAGTCTCTTGGAATTAGGGGTGGACATTCAGACCGAATCGGAATAGACTGAACCGACAAAACCAAAATTTTTGGTTTTTAGTCTAATTTCGGTTTACTCATAAAAACCGATCGGAATCCAATTATTTTTGAATTCGGTTCTCGGTTCGGTTATTTTAAACCAGAATTTTATATATTTTAACTAAAAACTCGAAAAACCGAATAAAAAAAATCGAACCGATGTAATTATTTAAGAAACTAAACCGAACCAAAAATTTAGTTCAGTTTAATTCGGAATTAATTCTAAAAAATCGGAAAAACTAATAACCGAAAAAATCGAACCATTCAGTTCAATTAAAACCGAATGCCCACACCTGATTGGAACTATAACTGCAAACAGAGAAAATATTGTATTTTGAGTGAAATATATCGTAAATATTCCATTGGGTTCACTTATAAATTTGGTATATTTAGAATATATTTATAAGAATATAAAGAAATATTAGGATCGCTAGAAATGGTGTTGTCAAGATGTATCTTGACCAAAAATAATATATCTAACTTAAATTTGGACTTCTACTTACACATTATACAAATAAAGCCTTCACGCATGCAACTAAGTAAAGTCTCATATAATTTTTCCACAAACATTGCTGTAACCATTAATGTCTTCGTTGACATTTTGAGATTTATAGTTCAGTCAACAAAATTCTTGTCTGCCCTAATTTGATATATATCTTTATATAACAAATTTTCCATTTTGAAGATTACGAAACGTATGCTAGATTACGAAATATCTTATTATACATATAAAAAACGTTTTGGGTTTAATAAAAAAGCATGGTTTGCCAAAATCGATCTATAGATTAACTAAACCAACATAAAAAGAACCATTATAGTTAGATCTTTTAGATAATATGAGGATTAAGTTGACAAAAATGTGTAATTTTCATTGACTTGAACAATGTTGTAGGTATTGACCAAGTGTGCAATTTGTTAACAACAACAACACACGAGAGAGACACATCAAAACCTAATCAGTATAATTTCTAGGAAATCGCATTTACTTAATAAAACAATTATTATTCCGTGTACATTTTGTGTGTGTTTTAGTTCCTCCAACTTGTACGGACATTAGTTAGCTACACATTAATGAACACCAACTTTAAACCTCTTTTCGACAATAAGATCCAATCATCTCATAAAAAAAAACTCGAGACCTAACTTTTCGTAGTCTTATAGTCCATCGTAATGAATTTCTACTACAAAAAAAATGTTATATTATGACTGAATTATGACAAAAAATTATCAATTTTAACGAATTAAATATTTAGTCATTAAATAATCAAAATATTTTGACCAATCGATATATTATCAAAATATTGTGACCATTTTTTGACAATAATATATATACTACTAGAAAACAACTCAATTTTGACCATGATTATAATAAAAAAACAACTATTTTGATTAATTTTTGATCAAAATAGAATGGTCAAAAATCATTGGTTAAATTTTTTGTTGGTCAAAAATTAATAACACAACTACTTTTTTTGACCAATTTATAATTATAATCATGGTCAAATTTAAGTTGTTTATAGTGATGTTCATAAATACTAATTAAGGTTAAATACTTATTTAACCACCATATCTTAAAATTACGTTCATTTGCAAACTACTGTTTATACTTAACCAAAATTTAGATGCCTTACGGTTTTCAATTTTTTTTGTTAACAATTAAATTAACAATACCCGAATATTCGATTTCCATGTTTACATTGGTCAAACAAAACAATTTCATGAACTTTTATTCAATGTTTCCATAAACTTTTGTCATCGGAGTCAAAAGTACAAGATAGATAAATTTGATGACATTTGATAGTACAAAATTGGATAACATTTGAAATTTTTCATCACAATAAAAACTACATATATGGAGCTGTTTTTGTATTTTGTTTAGAAGGGAAGAAGAGACAAAAAAAAGTAATGTAAAATTGATTGAAGAAGGGTCCTACGTTATGGAAGAGGTGAAGCAAATTGGTCCATAGAGTGTGTTTCTCCTAGGAATTGCTTGAGGATCGGAACAACGTGAACGTCACGTTAGTTGTCATCACTCAATTTGATTTCGACCCAAATCGATTATACGATTAAAAAAAGAAAAAATCTATACATTGGTAATACTCTAAAACCCACTACAATGATAAACATACCGTGACTTCAAATAATATGTGACAATGTGGGACATATAAACGTTTGGGCTTTCACGTGCTCATTCTTCTCTTACATGCCTAATCATTTATTTCTTAAATTTTGGATCATTTGCCAAACGAGATTAGTTTCTAAAACTAGTACAAAACTATATAGTAATTGCTAAATAAATATTGGGAAAATGAATTTGATTAAGTGGTTAATATTTATTTTGTGTTCTTTTAGTTTCGATCTTATGTAAACATGTCATCTAATAAGACTTAATTCAAAATTTAGGTTATGGATAAATTTTGTTGAATACTTAATAGTTCGACAAAAAAATTATAGTTTTATCAAACTAATTTTTTATATATTAATAATCTAACACAATCTCTAAATTTTTGAGGAATAAGATAATGTTTACATGCTATTTTCTATCAATGTCTATTATTTAATTAATAAATGTATTATTAAAAGATGTTGATGACATGTTGTTCAGTGATGTAGTCATTATACAAATCCACAAGGTAGCAGAGATTGAATCTCCAACCTGCAATAGTAGGAGCGGAATTTAAAAGCTAGGAGGTTAATCGATAAAGAAAATGTATTACTAAAAGATCGAATTATTTAATTAAGGATAAGTATATGATTGGGCCGAAGACATGTGGTCCAGTGGTGTAGTCACTTTACAAATCTTCAAGACACCCGTGATCGAACCCCCTACCTATAGTAGTAAGAGGGAGATTTAGAAGTCAGTAAACTAGTTGACAAAAAAAAAAAAAATATACGATCGGGATTTGGAATCCTTTTGGAATTACAAAGATATTTGTCTTTATGTGAAGTTGTTAAGCTTAAAGGTCACAAAACGCATCAAAGAATCAGATCAAAGCAAGGACTTGTCGGAAGATATACATATGGACCCATTTTGGTTGCATCTTAAGATAATATAAGGACCCTATTGTGATCTTCTCGTTGTTCCTTGTTAATTGTTTAGAGATTTTGCTATTTACTTTACTTATATGTAACCATTTGCAAGTGAAACATTTAACCGACCATTGGGAGATAATAATAAATCATGAAAGAATTGTGTGATTATATTAAAAGAATTATTTTAGAAAAGAAAAGAGAAATTACGTGGATCTCATATGGCAAGCTATAAATCTGATAATAGTTTGACTAAATCGACGAAATAATGAATGAATATCTAACTAAACATAGATATATTTGGCAATTTTGGACATTGCTATTGGTGAATCGTATAAGGGAATTGTTGTAAACCTCAAATAGTCAAAAAGGCTGTTGCCAATATTTATTTATAAATACTCTTTAACAAAAGAATATATTTATTTATAAATTCTCAACGTCAAAAAAGTAAGAGAACGAAGCAACTCTAAACATGCTAACCAAGCAAATGGTATCTAGCCTAATGGCAGACGGTAAGTCCATTTAAGGCAGTGCATTTGCATATATTGGGATCGAGTCTCTATGCCTACATTATATAGGAATTTGGCTATAGGACCGGCCAGTTGTGACCTAATATAATTTGCCGTTGACAAAAAAAAACATGCAAACCAAAAGTTGAGAACAAATTTTTTATTTTCTTTGGTTTTTATCGGAACACGAAATTAATTATTAGATGATTCCCAACAATTTAATGTTTATCAAACCTTTTACTAGTAATTTTTTTAATTTTCTTATAAATTCATTTATCAGCATAATATCATATATATACTATAACATACTTTTTAATACATTATCAACTTTTTATTATTATAAAAGATTACGTTATCAACTATTTATCTTAAAAATTTCAGACTATCAGTGATAAAATGTCAATGGAAATATTAAAAAATAGTAATAATATATTAACGGTAAAATATTAGTGATATATACATAACGACAAGGAAAAAATTAATTAAAAAAAAAATCTACCATGTGAAATAAATATATGATTTGAATGGTTTTCACTGGTAATTACTAATTAGTGTATAATCCTTTGAATTTTACGCTTTGAAATCGAGCTCTTAATTTACCCATATGCACAATAACCTTTATTAAATATATAACTTTTTTCACAATTTTATTTATAATAATGTAAAGCTGGTCAAAAATATTTTTTCAAATATTTTAGATCAAAATTGGTCAAAAATCAACAATAATCTAAAATTAGTTTAAAAAATTTGGTTATAAATTATCATATTTTTTATAGTGTGTTTAAATTTAATTAGCAATCGATGTAATTAAAAATATATATTAAGTGTGAGGTTAAATTAACCTTTTTATGGCAGGCACTATCATACTTATACTCAGACGTGTTTTTATACGCTTACATTCCAATTCAATGTATATATATATACACTATAATTTAAAATATATTACCAACATTTTTTATTATAAAAGACTACGTCATCAACTATTTACTTAAAAAATCATAATATCAGTTATAAAATATCGACAGAAATATAAAACATTAGTAATAAAATATCAATGGTAAAATATTAGTTTTTACAATTACAACCATGAAATATTAGTACCAAAAACATTCTCTTTCATCAGTAATTTAAAATACATTAATTATTAACTAAACATTTATTGATCAAATATTGCTCAAAACGGTAATTTTGACTGTTAATTATTGCTCTAATATTGTTGCATAATTATTACTTAAATACTGCTCAAATATAACATAAATATTGCTCAAAACAGTAATTTTGGCTGTTAAATAATACTTATACATTTTATTGCCTCCATTTTTTTTAATAATGGTTATAATTAGTTTTACCGTTGCTCAAGAGAGATTAATTAGTTAGTTAACCTGTTCTGAACAATATTTTACGCTGTAAAAACTATATATTGCTTCTAGTTATTATTTTGTTGTTGTTAAAGTTATATATCTTATTTTGTGGTGCTATTTCAAGTGAGTTTTAATCTTATTTTGTTCATGTATTTTATATATCAACAAAAGAAAACAGTAGTCAATTTTCGTAAATTCTTGATATATTCGTAAAGTAAGAGATCTCAAAAATCGGGATCTTAACTTTTATATATCATAATGCTCCATCATTTCACGTTCAGACTAACTTTTGGCTTAATGATTTTATGTTTAGTTCAAGAACTAATTAAAATTGTAAAATAAATAATACATGTTGAAAAAGATATCTAAAAGTTTATGAATTCTTTATATAATTGATTTTTGATAATTTCCAAGAGACTTCAAATATAAAAGTGCTTTATATGGTGAATCGGTTCATATGTCTTAAGGTTTGGTTCTCAATTTCTCATGATGACATGCTTCCAATGGGAATACTCATTAATCAGGGAGCTAGAAACTAAGTGCGCATTTACTGGACCGGTTTAGCTATTTGTTTTTTTTTGTCAACAGCAAATTATATTGGGCCACAACCGGCCAGCCTAATAGCTAAGTTCTTATATAATATAAGCAGGGAGACTCGATCTTTGGTTACGCAAATGAGGTACATGATGTGAACTTACCGTCTTCCACTAAACTACCATTTGTGTTTACCTATTTGTTGAACAATACCAATTTTTGTCCCATTTTATTTATTTTTAATAATTTACTAGCTGGAACACCATATCTATATATCTCTATATATATAAACACACAATTAGTTCAGTAAAATTCAAGTAACAAAAAGTAATTGAACAAAAGTAAAGGCAATAGCTACCTTAATGGCTGATGATAAATCTATTTAAGTCAGCTCATTTACATAATTAAGAATCGAATCTCCGCCTATTTTATGTAAGAATTTGGCTATTGGACCGATCAGTCTTAAAAAAAACAAAGGCAATAGTTGAGCCGACACGTGTTTAAACTTAAAACTGATAAACACATTGTTAGTTAATGTGATTCGGTATAGTAAGATGGATACATTTTTCTCTTTCGGGAAATACAAATTGAGAACGAGAACTATCATTTTAAATCCCTAAAAGTTATATAATTATTGGTTCGATATTTAGATATTTTTACTTGGCTTAAATAGGTATGAATGGATTTATTATTAATTAGGAAAAATAAATTTAAGTGAGTGGTCATCATTATGCAAAATAAGAAAAATGAATGGGACTTGGTAAGTTCCGACACGTTTCCGGCGAGAGAACTAACTAATATCATACGTTCAAAGATTTCATCTTCTTCTTGTTCCCATTGTACACATCATCATATATCAATCTGGTTTGAGAAAAACGTTTAATCTGTTTTTTTTCTTCATCTAATTGAAATTTGACCATAATTATATGTAAGTATAAACTTCATCGCATGAGTAAAAGACTCTAAAATCATTCCACAATTTTTGGTATTTAAATTTATGAAAACAGCCGACACATAGTTAATCGCATGTTTATATCATGGAGCATTGTGGACCAACGTTACATGACCACAGTCCAAAGAGTCCAAAAACACAACAATGACAATTTTACAAAAACAACAAAAAAAAAACATTTTGTACAACTTATATTTTTCTTTCTCAATGTGTCTCATTATATATCCCAATTTTACATGGATATTTCCTGTCGGTATGGCATCTAATTTTCTACTACTAAGATTCTTTTATTAATAATACTTTGGGAGTAATAATAATAAGTAAAAGTAACTTGAAACTCACATAACTAAAACAAATTTGTGTTAAGCGTAACAATAACTCTTTAAGTTGAGCTTACTTGAGTGTTGTTTGAGGGACGGTGGATGTAAACGCGTGAATTAATTAATTAATTAATTAATACAAAAGAATTGAATAAAAAATGTTTTGATTTTCTGACTAGTCAAATTTATGTCGTGAGATTAGCTTGAAAACTATATATAAACACCCACACATGCCTATAGACCTCTCGATCATAGCTTACCTACAAACATCACTAACAATTCAATCAAAATCCAAAGCTTTTATTCTCTCTCTCTCTCTCTCAAATCTTCAAATCTTCGAATCTTGATTCACAAATCTAATTTCTCTCTCTATTTTATTCTAAACTCAAATGGGTCTCTTGTCAAGAAAAGCTACTTGCAACACTCATGGCCAAGATTCTTCGTATTTTTTGGGTTGGGAAGAGTATGAGAAGAACCCTTACGATGAGATCAACAATCCTGACGGCATTATCCAAATGGGCCTCGCAGAGAATCAGGTAACTAAATACATAAAACGCAACGTTCAGTAGATATAAGCCTTGTTAGTTTGCTGGTCGCTGGTTCAGCGATCGGTCATAACGATCTCAAATATGGTAAAGTTACTATGGCCGTATGGTAAAGTTTATGTATCTTATGGTCTTGTGTCTTCATCCTACAGTTATCTTTCGATCTCATCGAATCATGGCTTGATAAGAACCCGGACGCAGCCAATTTCAAAAGAGAAGGCCAATCTATTTTTCGTGAATTAGCTCTCTTTCAAGATTATCATGGTCTTCCTTCATTCAAAAATGTAAGATGATCTGAACCAAGATATTGCAAAAATGAGATCATTATTATCTACTTAATCCATTATTTACTGAATCAATTTGATTTTGAAACTATTCAGGCTATGGCGGATTTCATGTCGGAAAATAGAGGAAACCGAGTTTCTTTCGATCCAAACAAGCTTGTCCTCACCGCAGGTGCTACTCCGGCGAATGAAACTCTCATGTTCTGTCTAACTGATCCTGGAGATGCTTTCTTGCTTCCTACGCCATATTATCCAGGGTTAGTTGGTTAACTTTTACTCAAGTGCCCTTGCTTCAAGCACAAGAAACATGAAATCTTACGCTAACTAAAACACTTCTAATGCAGATTTGATAGGGACTTAAAATGGAGAACCGGAGCTGAGATTGTACCAATCCAATGTACTAGTGCAAACGGTTTCCGTATCACAAAATCTGCACTCGAAGAAGCCTATGAACAAGCTCAAAAGCTTAACCTAAAAGTTAAAGGAGTCCTTATAACCAACCCATCTAACCCGTTGGGTACTACAGCGACCCGAACCGAGCTTAACCATCTTTTGGACTTCATCACACGTAAGAAGATACATTTGATAAGCGACGAGATCTATTCCGGTACTGTTTTTGCCTCTCCAGGTTTCATCAGCATAATGGAAGTCCTCAAAGACAGAAAGCTCGAAAACACCGATGTTTCTAACCTTGTCCACGTCGTTTACAGTTTGTCTAAAGATCTAGGCCTACCTGGTTTTCGCGTTGGAGTGATTTACTCCAACGATGATATGGTTGTAGCCGCGGCTACAAAAATGTCCAGTTTTGGTCTAATGTCTTCTCAAACACAATATCTTTTATCCGCATTGTTATCAGACAAAAACTTCACCAAAAACTACCTCAAAGAGAACCAAATCCGGCTCAATAACCGACACAAGAAGCTCGTGTCCGGTCTAGAGGCTGCAGGCATCAAATGTCTCAAGAGCAACGCTGGACTCTTCTGTTGGGTCGATATGAGACACCTACTGAAATCGAACACGTTCAAAGCCGAGATTGAGCTCTGGAAAAAGATCGTTTACGAGGTTAAACTCAATATCTCTCCCGGTTCTTCGTGTCATTGCAACGAACCGGGTTGGTTTAGGGTTTGTTTCGCTAATATGAACGAAGAGACATTAAAGATTGCTTTGAATAGGCTTACGAGTTTCGTTTATGGACTATCGTCTACTGCTACAAGAAGCCAAAGCGAACATCAAAGACTAAAGAATTTGAGGAAACTGAAAGTCTCTAATTGGGTTTTCCGGTTATCGTTTCACGATCGTGAACCCGAGGAACGATAGTCTGGTTTAATTTTACTTACAAGATTACATTAATGTGCAATAATTATGAGTTTTTAGTCATTATTTATGTGTTTTTTTTTATCAAAATATTATATTTTGGTATTGTATTTAGAGAGAAAGTTCACTCAGTCCCGTACATGAAAACGGTCATGTAGTGTGGCTTTTTGATGTATAATTAATTTTCACTTGTTAATGAAACTTTAAAATAAATTCTTTTAGTAATTATCTTTGTTTCAAATTTACGTTAAAAAAGTGCTTACGTGTTTGAGATTCGCCGGCGACATTTCTGGTTGAGAAGCTGTAATTTGGGTCCGGCCAATGATAATTAAGTACATTAATAATTACGTAATTAACAACTTTTTAATTATACTATGTTCACATTTGTTAATCCTTTTGAGTTTTGAACAAATTGGGGAATTTCTCCATCTCCCTAGTTGATGAAATTGGTTGCATTTAATAATAATAATCCTCTATTTGCTTTAATTGGTTTCGAAGTGATTGATTTGGTTTAAATGACTGGTAAGTCAACGATTACTACCATTGAAGTCAAAAGATGAACCCATAATTATACAATCACAGCCACGTCGACATACCTACACACAAGGGCGTAATTAGATCACAACTGGCCGGTCCAGTAGTCAAATTCCTACATAATGTAGGTAGGGGAACTCGATCCCTGGTTGTGCAAAGTGGACTTACCACCGGCCACTAAATTAAGAGACATTTGCAATAAAGTGTCGAGTTTAGGTTATTTATAAACTTAACTAATACATTAGCTGATTAATTAAAAATGCATCAATAAAAACGTTTGGTAGCGCAAATAGCTCTTATCCTATTAGTTGACGGTAAATTCATATAAGATAGTTCATTTGTATAACTAGAGATTGAGTCCTCCCACTATGTAGAAATTTGATTATTAAACCGACCAGTTATGGTCCAATATAATTTACCATTAACAAAAAAATGTTTGGTAGCAGAAATAGGACCAATCTTTTAAGTAAACTACTTTCTCAAATCGGAAACTAAATCACGAGTCTTGTATTAAATAGTTAAATTTTATTTATTAATTATTTTCAGGTCAACCATGTCCGGTACTTTACATGTGTGCATTGAACAACCAACAAGAGTAGAAATTAATATATTATTATATGGCCAGGTTAAAACTTTATAAGGATTTGATGGATTATAGTATTATGTAATCAAATATTACACAAGGTCTTTATTGAATTCACATTATTGTTTTGAGAATGGAACGTTAATGCCTGTGGAATTTTTGAAACATCTCATATCTTAAGTAAACATTTGATTAATGTAACAATTAATGAGTAAAATAATGGAAAGAGCAAAAGATGGATGTGGTATGTGTAGTTGTCAAAATGTCAAATGAAGCATGTGGGATTCACATGGCAAAAGAAAACAGAGAACATCTGTAAATTTTATCTGATTGGTCATTTCACAACTATATTCTAACCATATTATATACGACCAACTTTGTATATATCTATAGTATATATATTTGTATATTTCTCATTGGTGTTTCTATGTTATATTATGTTCGTGTCGATCTACGCATCGAGGGGCCACATGACTATGGGCCTCATTTGCAATCACGTTGCTTCTACCATTAAACATTACAATACATGAATGTTATTCGAATACGTAATCCGGTAAGTCCAGTTAAAGACGGTTTCATTTGCATAATTAGAGATCGAGTTTCTCATTTACATTGAGTAGGAATTCGATTATTGGTCTAGAAATCTTGGGCAAATCCAAAGAAGGTCATGTACGTTCATCACACTCGATTTCATAGATACATATAGAATTCTGTGGAAAGTTGTATTCGATGAAAGTCGTATGTATGGTTTGGAGGGAGATTTTTCATATCTTTCGAGACCGGTAAATTGTGACTTAATATAATCTGTCGTTGACAACAAAAAAATAACCTAAAAAACTATAATTTGAATATTTTAAAAGTAAAATATAAGTTACTATATCGTCTAGTATGGTCGATTCCTATTATTTACATTGAGTGTTATGCCTTAGTTAAAACAAACTAGAACAGAAAGCTAAATACATTTCTTATTTAAAAAACATTCTCATTATATTTTTTTTAGTACGTAAAGAACAATTGGCAGACAAAAAAATTCATAGTCACAATATTGTGTTGGAGACTAATGGCATTGTTTTCTTTGTGGACTATTTTATGTTTTAATGTTTGGAACTTTGTGGACAGTGACATTATGTTTTCATTTTTCAATAGAGCTTAGGTTTTATAGGTTTACGATTTTTCTCTACAATTTTCAGAATATATATTATGTAATTTCATATTCGACTCGACACTATATAAATACAAAATATTGGGTTTGAAGTCTCACTTAATGTAAAATCTGTTTATATATATATATACACCTATGTTTTTTTTAACTATATTTTTTCTGTTAAACCTTTTTATAACGATATTGTAAATGCCAAATCCTATTTGTCTCGCATATAAAATCTTATGCGTCAATAGAATGTTGGCATATGGTTTGATGAGTCAAAGTCGGTTCTCTTTTCAACATTCGGATTTCAAAGTTGATTATAATTATATTTTAAAAAACAAAATGCCGAAAGCTGTTCTTGTCTTTGCATAAGCTTTCTCCAACATAAATTTTTTACCTTTATTCGTTTATTTCAAATAAAGATACGATCCTCTTTTTTTGTGATCATTATTTTGGGATTTTCATTAAATTCTCTATGTTATTCACGTAAGTTTCTCTTTTTTTTTCACCATGTGATATTTTGCCATACATCGCAGAAGCTAAATTATTTTCGGTTGATTTTTTTTTTATCAACGGCAGATATTATATTAATTGAAATGATCTTCTAAAGAATCATCTACAAAATGATAGGCCACCTTTCAGACAGATCTGGCGAAAGCATCGGCTATAATTAAGAGTACGATGAATTACCAAAAATACAAAGGATGAAAACAGAGAAAATAATCTTAAAAATTCCTCCTGGTAAGGAATAAACGCCAACCAATCTCATGGATTGTCAATAACCTTCAGTACCGTCTCACATAAGTTTCTACAACTTAAAATTTTGTTAGGATTGTGCCAAGTGGAATGAGCTTAGTTTCTTAGTTCTTACAGCGTATTTTTTGAAAATGTCGTAGTTAAAAGTTTATAACGTAAGAAATGAGTTTGTAATGAAAAAGGCCCTCAAAAAGTAAAAGACTAATAAGATGGGCCAATGGAGAAAGTGTTTGGGCCTACAAGCCCATTAAATCTCAACTACAAAAACCCAGAAAAAATTAGGGAGATTGGGCTAATACACTTGTATTATTGAGGTGGCCCATAAGCTTATTTTGTCTATGACTAAGGTAGCTATCGAATAATCAAAATTTTAATATATATATATAGATGATCTTTCAAATGGATTATTGTTGTTATTATATTACTTATACTTGTAATATATTATATTTCATAGTATTTTTCTCAACATGTTTCAGGCGAATTTATGTGTACTTTTGCAACAAGACAATATATAGAGAAAAAAACTATATACAGAAAATCAAAAAAAGAGAAAAAAAAACCTATTTAAAATAACAATATATGGAATAGTGACAAATAGTTAAAGGATGAAGATAATTATGCTACCGACAAAAATAATCAGAAATTTGAGTAGGCGTTTATTTACAAATGAAACGTTTTTTTTTTATCCACTACTCTACGGATTGTTTTAAATTTCGTTTATACTATTATAGATAAAAAAAAAATCAATTTCTTGTGTTTTGAAAATTTGTAAAATGACTATATTACTGGACCACATTTCCACACGGTAGAGAAGAAATATTTAAACAAATAATGAAAGATGGTAAGGATATGACTTTTGTTACAGTATGACGAGCTAAATATTTATATATTATTGTTTAGACCCAACGACTCCCAATAAAGTTGAAAGCAATGTGTTGAATTTGATAGATACATTCACTACTTATTCACTTGCCGATTTATCAAAGTCTTCTTAGTTCATTTGTGGTCAACTGCTTTTTGACTTTACTATCGATATTGATAATTTATTTTCTAATGGTTTCCTACTCACTCGCTAATACGCCAAATATTGTTTATGGAGTTATTCTTTTTAATTATTGAAAAAGTTATCCTTGTCAATTATATCTCGTATCTGTGATTTAGTAGATTAATGAAGATTTTTTGTGACATTAATAACGTCTAATAAAATCTAAGAATTTTCGATGATTACAAAACTTTTGAGGAACTGAATAAATATCAAGTCTTGAGATTCTCATCATTTCTTTACGTTAAGCTCTTTAATCACGACTGTATAAAAGTAGCTTTATCTCATAAATGAATGACCAATGATTATTCAATAAAAGAAAACGATATTATTGAATTCAAATTGCATAAAATAGTGAAAACTTTTAAGTTCTACATTTCTAGGGTTTTGATTCTTCCATGCCTTTAACATCCTAAGAGATAAAACAACAATATGATTCAACCTAAGTACATTGACATCAAATATATAAGTATCTAATCGTAATGATCAATGAAAGAGATAGTATCATCTAATCGTAGAGACAATAATCAATGAAAGAGCTAATATCATCATCGAGATAGTTGTTGTTCAGCGACGAATCGGTTCCATGAAACCCAATTTCTTGCGTATTGTTGTTGGTAATCTCATTGAATAACTGGTCCTGTAGATTCTCAGACGCATCCATGAAGAACATTTCTTGTTGATCATTGTTATTGATGGTGTTGTGAGACACATGTAGAGAGCAATTAGTACCAATGCTACTACTGCTAGTCATGGAGTTCAATGATGGAGATGAGTGATGATTATGATAAGATAACGCAGCTGCATGATGATCTTGATCAACATCAAACAAAACCTTGTTTGGTTCATAAGAAAATGGTTCCAAAATCGGGTTCTTGATCATGCTTTGTTCTTCCATACCAAAAGATGTTTGGTTCGATTTGGTGTTGTTCCTATCATGAAACATCAAAGTCTGATTCTTACTCGATGATAATGATATTGTTCCATGCTCGAATTTGACATTAACTTGTTGATGAATTGTCTTCACTTGGTTGCTTAAAAGCTTCTTCTTCAACTTTGTGTTCCAATAGTTTTTGATATCATTGTCTGTTCTTCCCGGTAATTGTGAAGCAATAATAGACCACCTTCAACAACAAAATTCAAATCAACATATATCAATTACTGATTTAGTGTTGTATAAAAATATAATCTAGATGTTAATTAAGATAATAAACCTGCTTCCAATAGTAATGTAGAGGCTACAAATAATGTAATCTTCTTCATCAGTGAAAGCTCCATGTTTTAAGTTAGGTCTCAAGTAATTAAGCCATCTCAAACGACAACTCTTCCCACATCTCTTAATCCCTTTCATCCAAAAATTGTAAGATTTGCTCAAACTAAACAAAGGAGAGCAGGAAATCGCATAGTGGGTCTATTCGATAGAAATAATAATTGGTTAGTGAAAGAGATGGAGATTCAATCAGAGGCCACCGATTATTTTACGCATCTTTTTTCTAGTAATGGTAACTCTAGAATTATCCTTGACGATTTAGATGTCAAGATTACAGATATTGATAATTGCAGGTTAATTCGTATGGCAACAAAGGAGGAAGTTCATGCAGCCCTCTTTACTATGGACCCGGGTAAAGCCCCAGGGCCAGATGGAATGACTGCACTCTTTTTCCAAACAGAATGGACGGTAGTCAAAGATGATCTGGTAGCTCTGGTCAACAAATTTTTAAATCAGGGAACGTTTGAGCCAGAATTGAATAGGACAAACATTTGTCTTATTCCAAAACTTTCTCGCCCAACTAAGATGGTCGATTTCCGTCCGATTAGTTTATGTAACGTGGGATACAAAATTGTTTCAAAAATCTTATGTTTACGATTGAAAGAAGTGTTACCCAAACTAGTTAGTGAGACACAATCAGCTTTTATGTCTGGTCGATTAATATCTGACAATATCTTAATTGCTCAGGAGATGTTTCATACTCTTCGTACGAATAAGGCAATTAAAGGTCAATTTATGGCAGTTAAAACCGACATGAGTAAAGCGTACGATAGGGTTGAATGGAGGTTTATCGAAGCCATACTCAGAAAATTTGGTTTTGGGGCGAAGTGGATACAGTG